>JAANSP010001010.1:0-17250 GCA_036850745.1 Homidia socia
AAATCTGCCAAAGTCATATTTGGGCAATAAGAAAAAAACGGCAGGTCTCGTTGTTTTCAGTGACCTGATCATTAACATAAAATGGATACCCATTTATAACCGTAAGCTATAAAACTGCGTTTGGTTGTAAACTCTTGATTTTCCAGATCGAATTTATGAATTTATGTATGAAAATAGGAGAAAATATATAATGCGCTATATAGCCACGTGCATGTACATAAACAAGTTTTGTGCCCAATGTTATTTACCATAAAAGATAATGTCTCTGCCTAGACGAACCATTGTATTGATGTATTTACGTACTTCCTTGTTGCCCAAATCAAAAATTATATGCTTTGAACAAAACTGTAAGCGAAGAAAGTACTTGTCACCAATAAAAAAATACTAATTAGCCTCTATCTGGAAATTCACATACATGGTGCATGTGTCATTATTATTCTGCACGCTAGTTTTACCAGGAGAATCAATCAAGTTAATAGTCAACAAAAATATTAACGAAGCCATAAGCAATGGCTGTAAATAGAATCAAAAATCAACATGAAATATGGACTCATACAGGAAAAAAAAAGAAGTTTTTACAGAGGTACCGTTGACCGTGCATAGATTTATTCAATCACGTAATTTTTTTACATTTCGATAAAGGTGTGTATAGTTTCGCCACTTGGAAATTTGAATATTGTGTATGGCTACAGTTTTTTATGCTCTCCAAAACTTTGTTAATACAAATGAAAAGTGACAGATATTCGTTTTTTATTTTATTATTACAATGATTTAATTTAAATGTTTCTATATACTGATTTAAGATCAATAATTAAATTAAACTGGATAATATACACGTGAGATGGATACATATACTGTAACGAAGAATTAAACAAAATCATCATCATCTTCAGCCATTTCTTTTGCCAATTCCAAATCCTGCTGTTCTCTTTCTCGTCGCTCCTCTGCTGACTCCAAATCTTTATTGTAGCTTTTTGGTGGATAGCGCATCGCCTTGATACTTTGATTATGAATGTTCAAGCAGAAGGCAATACGATCATGGAACGCGAGCTGAGGCTCCTGAGTACAGTAAATGTCGGTTCTCTCTTTAGATGCCATAAATTTTCCTTCATGATCGATGGTTGCTTCAATTACGCTGTCTCTGATAGCCTATAATATGACAAATAGAATAGAGATAAGTTTAAAGTTTCAGTCAACAAGCTATTCCATAAAATCGGCCTGGATTAGGTTGCTCAAGTTTGCTGCTGCTGCAGTACTTTAAAAAATAATAATTTACCTTTGCTACAATGAATTCAGCATCCTCAGGGGACTGTAAAGCTAATTTTTTGGAAATATCTTCCAGTGAAATCTTTGAGTAGCTTGAGCTAATCGCTCTAAGACCTGTTTTAATGACGTTGTGATGAAGACGTTGGATTAAGATGTAGGTTCTATCCTTTTGAAATATGCTTTGATGCTGTTTCTTGACTTCATCAAACAGTGTTACTTGTCCTAAGCGGACAGCTGTAAAATGAAAATCTCAATGTAAGTAAGTGGAATTAATGGATGCATTTATAGACAAAAAATTTGAGGAATTACAGGTATGGTATTACCTTGTGTAAGCTGAAAGTAAGGGGCCAAGCATTTTTTCAACGTAGCTTGGTGAAATACAGATCGTTCAGGAATGTCACCAAGTAATAGTTCAACAGTAATGGCTAACTTTTGAACTGTTTGCTTGAATACCAACTGCAGCATGCTGAGGTGCTTTACGCAACGCTTGCAAAAGATGCTTTTGCGCTGCGGAATAGTCCAATTGAACTGCTTTAATACGTCCGAGATAAAATAGGTATCGAGCCCATTCATTGTTGCTAGCCATTTCTGGGTACGTACTTTTGGACACCAAACGATCCGCCTAAGATATTGGAAGCAACCAGGTATAAAAAATAGGGAATGAAAATGTTATATGAATGAATGGAAGAGTTAAAAATTGCTTGAAAATTATCTTGTCTATTTCTATTTATAGATTCATACCTGATCGTAAAGGTTGTAGTGAATATAATTGCGAAGAAGACAATTGATCAGCACAGCCTGCCCTTCATAATCATTTCTCAACGTAGCCGTCCGTAACCGAGCGTGGAGAGTTTGACGAATTTGGTCGAGCTTTTGGTCAAGTTCATATGCTCGAGAGTAGTAAAAGAAACAACGAGCAGCAATCAAATCCAATGAGCGCCGATTGTGTGTTGTCAACTTGTTCATTAAATGATCTAATAAGAAGAGATTTATAATTTATACTTAGTTGGCAAACCGGCTACACCACAAATTATTTTGAAAATGCAAGACGCAGTCTCGTAAACATTATAACATTTGTAGATAACTTACCAGCGCACTTTACAGCATCAGCATTGCGGTTACAATCCAATAAGTAAAGCAGCACGAGCAGATGTAAGTAAGCATCGATTTCGGGAAGTAACGGAGTATTCGTATTTCTTCCACTACGCAGTCTTTGCGTTGGCGAAGGTTTAGAAGAATCAGCATCCGTTTCCATTACCTGAAATTAAAAGCATATTTTTAAAGCGTGTCGTGTATGTGCATCCAAATATAAGTAATTACCGCATATTTTGTATATTTAAGGATAAATAGTTATAAGATAATAGTTGATTTTTTAGTTTTTATCGTACCTCTCCAATATATGAAGTAAGAGCTTCCCTTTCTTTCGCAGAGTGCGTGTAATAACCATTGACAAGCCGGCGAAGAACATTTGGATTCAAATTCCTCCTAGTGCTTGCACAAACACCGTAATACCCTCAATGCGAATCTATTGTCCTTACCGTAAACAGCCTTTTCCAATTGCTTTACGTGTTCTCGTATGTCTGTAAATAAAATAGCGCAAAATAAAACAATATTAAAACGAAACAAATGCGTGGACAGCTTACAATCATTGTAAAGATTGTTTTTGGTCATCAAATAATACCTTCAATGGTGAGAACATCTTGATCCTTCTTTACTTCGGGTTCTGCATGATTGTCGGCAGACTTTTCACCATCCTTCATCTCAACATCATTAATTTCAACCATTTTCCCCAAGCTTTGTGTTCGTTCAGAATTGTTTTTAAATGATGGCTCTTTGGCTCTTGCTTCCAAACCTAGAATTAAAAATAAAAACCAACTCCATGAATAACGTGGACCGATGACATCAATCAACCCTTTCACACCATAAATTCATATTTAGCTTATTTTTTAAATAATTAAAATAAATTAAATAATAACGTAAATCACATAATATGATTACGCACCAATAACTTTTTGCTAGTTTTTAAGTTTTTACGTCTTATCTCAGCTGTCCTGTTATCCACAATTCGGGAATTGAGTTGCTTTAATTTTTATACGACCGACCACACCAAAATCACTGGTTAGTAAACATTAACAATTAAACGTTAGAGTTTTATCATTGAAAAATATTTAAATGACTCACTAATTACGCCTATAAATGCAACAATAATCGATCACTCAGTTCAAAAACAATGAATTTGCAGATGCAGAACTTCACACAAGAACTAAACTGACTGAAAAAGAAACAAACGAGAAGGTAGCCGAGTTGTTTTGGGAATGACAAGCGAATTCTCAGGCAACACAAAACACGTAAACAGCGCCACGCAAAATCAAGCGCACTTTACCCCAAACTATTTTTGTCATCCGAACACCGCAAGCATAATACTAAAAAAGACAGCAGCGCAGGCAGCGTCAGCAATTGCCTAAATCCAAATGCCCATATAAACTACTACATACTACTACTACTTTACTATCCTTAGAGATGTTTTAAAAGTATTGCTAGCCTTACAGCCCCAGCGTCTCCTTTTCAAAAGTCAGTCAGACAGAATCCGAAAAATGATTTAATATCAATCAACAACAGTGCATTGATTTTCCCATCGACCAAACAAAGGGGTTTATGGTGAATGAAATTTAAGGGGCAATGAGATATTTTACTTAAAGATCAATAAAAAACCAAACCATTTATTACCAATACCTATGATTCCCAAAAAAAACTCAATAATCTACTAATAGCTCTAAAACACAAAGTTTAGTCTCCAATCTCATATCTCATCTCGTACAAAATTATTATGAGTAAAATCTGCTAATGATAAGCGCTTGCTCAGCGCAGGGAAGAAAGTCAAACATAAAGAACTTTGACAAAGAAAACTTGAATGTAATTTGTAAGGTGTAAGCGTATAGTACACAGTGTACTTGGGCAGCGTTCATTACATACAACAGCTTACTACACAAAATGTAGTCTCTAATCTCATCTCATATCTCATCTCGTACAAAATTATTATGAATAAAATCTGCTGATGATAAGCGCTTGCTCAGCGCAGGGAAGAAAGTCAAACATAAAGAACTTTGACAAAGAAAATTTGGATGTAATTTGTAAGGTGTAAAAGTAAGCGTACACACACACAGTGTACTTGGCTTGGGCTTTGGGCAGCATTCATTACATATAACAGCTTACTACAGCTTAGCTCCAATAAATATTGTAGTAGGTAAAGGTAATATCCTTTTTTAACCCTTTGGTTTTACATTGTATTCATTCTGTCCATTTTCTTGGTTGCATTTGCATTGCAAGTATTATTATAGGAGGAATTTTGTCGGAGCTGCAATGCAACTGCAGCTGTTTTTATTACATTTTATATATTATATCTCCTCCGTCATAATATATTATCCTTTATCCTTCCTATTTTCCCCCACACTGTGTTTCTATCTCTCTCTTTACACTTGCTATAAAAACAGCCCAATTCTTTTCTTTCTTTCCTTTCTTTTTCTTTATGTGTAGCAGATCCCTTTCTAGGAATTGAGTTCATCTCATCATCAATATACTCCTCCGTCATATATTATCCTTTATCCTTCCTATTTTCCCCCACACTGTGTTTCTATCTATCTCTCTCTTTACACTTGCTATAAAAAACAGCCCAATTCTTTTCTTTCTTTCCTTTCTTTTTCTTTATGTGTAGCAGATCCTTTTCTAGGAATTGAGTTCATCTCATCATCAATATTATAATACAGCAAAAACAACAAGAGAAAGATGTGGCGATGATGTAGTGTAAATAGGGAAGCAAATTAAGTTTAACCCTTTATAGTGAATTATTATTTTATCCTGGCATAATCCATCAAAATAGTCGTTTTCTAATGAGTTTACAATAAAGTCTTTATTGTTGACTGCTTCAAGTGTCGAATAATCGAAATTGGCTACATGTAAAGTGCAAGTAAAAAGACAGAAAGAATGGATCCTTGCGCGTAAAAAACTCATCGTCGAAACGAAACAAAAAAGTGCGATAAGTCTCTGTTTCGGTTGTTATAATGTATGCTGAAGCAAGATAATTTGTAATGATAAGCAAAGATAAATATCAATACATCGGGGGCACGAGAACTAAAATTTCACTTTCACTACACGGGTAGATTCATTTATTGTGAATGTTATAAGGTAAGTTGTGTGAAAAATAAATGTTTTGTGTGTAACATAAAATGCTATATCATTTTAATTTTGAAGTTTTGAATGTTGTTGCATTCTTATACGAGTTATTTTTAATTTGCGCTTTCAGGTACATGGCTAAAACACAGGCTGAAAATTGGACTTGAAACTATTGAAAGTCAAGAAATATTTTGCTTATAAAGGGACTTATATTTATTATTTTAAAAGTGGAAACGTGCCTATTGATTTATTGACTGGTTGATTATGATAACGATAAGTAATAACCAGTTTTAATGAATTTGGAAAGAAGACTAAGAAGAGGTCAGAGTCGTGAAATTTCATACACCAGTGACCCAATGACTTGACTCATACATATTTACACGAAGCAAGCTGTTGGAAAGATTTTCTATGGAATAACGTATATCCAAAAGCAAGCACAGCCATTTCTTGAGGTGTGAAGTATCTAGGAAGATTAAGCAACAACGGGGAAAATTAAGCATCTTGGTCTTGGTGTCTGTGAGTAATGGATATAGAAGCGATTGAAGATTCAGAAAGTTTTACTGATTTAAATTATGGATCTAGTAACTCAAGTACTTACGGGCCTGGTGTGAACCCAGAGCCCGTAGTTATTCGAGGATGTGGAAACATGACAGTTTTTGGTCTCCACAATCGTTTCAAAGCCGACTTTCCTCCAACACTGCTTTCACGTGTGGCCCCAGAAGAATTCAAGGCAACGATTGAAAAAGTGAACTCACTTTTACGCAAAGCTGTTCCTTTACAAATGAGATGGGTCCTGTTTGGTTGTTTATGTTGTTGTTGCACATTGGGTTGTTCTTTTTGGCCTGTTATTTGCATTAGTAAAAAAACAAAACTTTCTATTGAAAAACTGTTGGAGTGGGAGAATACTCATCTATATCGTCGTCTGGGATTAAAGTGGAAACTAGCTCAAGTTCATTTAGACTCAAGTTCTATGCTCGAATACGTGCTTGTAATCGATTTTATTCCAAAATGTAATCTGTATAAGCCAGATTGAAAGTTTTGCAAATTTATTTTCGGCAAAACACATTTTTTTGTTATTATTCTATTTATATTTTACATATTGCTAAGTGCGTATACTAATTGTACAATAAGGAATTCTACTGGTATTTTCTTATTTTTGACAATCAGTCGAAACGTGCATCATAATCATTAAAACCGCAGTTGTTGTAGCTTGTAAATGAACTACATAGACTTTAGTTCTTCGTCTTCGACGTTTGTAACGGCCAATTACAGAAAAAAATAGTATACAAACTAAGTAAACTGCACAAGCTCACTGGCTTAAGAAAGTTTGTTACTGTAAAGTAAGGTGACATTTATAGTTTTGTCGAAACAGAACAGAGAGTCGCAGCAGGGTATCAATTTTTGTCCGACAATATACGATTAGTTCAGCCATCATCATCACACTCGCACAAAACAAGCAGATATGGATAATTCCGTTTCGAAAGAAAAAACAGCAAAAGCTGTTCCATCGGCGAGCACTTCTTCAAGTGACTCTTTCGGAATTGGAGCCACTAGTCCAACTGGAAAACAACTTAAAAATAGTCCTTTTGGAGAAGAGTTACGTGGAATGATTCTGCAAAACAAAATAAAGGAGCCACTAGTTTTCAGACAAATTCATAGGGATTGGGGACCCTGCAAATGGACCCTCGGGGACTGGGGAGATATATTTCGAGATGAAAAGCTCACAGTTCGTTATGGTCGTCAGAAGTGGGACCACAGCTCACCACAATGGGAATCTTTATGTGGTAATTTGGAAATCACGTGGACTCGCATGATCGAGTGGGTCAGAAACGAATATAGTTTGCCCGTTGAAAACTCTAGCCCAGCAGATATTTGGATGTACTACGACTATAAGTATTTGCCGGAAGTGATACATCTCAAATCCGAATCAGAGAAAGACTTTTTGAAGGTAATATATTTAGCTATATAACGAACAACTGAGCGTTTGATTAAAATTAAAAAATTGTGTAGTTTATTTTTTAATAATTGCCTTTTTTAATATGTACCTATGTATAGTTGATTTACCTGTCGGAAAATTTAAAAAAAATGTTTTGCTGGCAAAGTCTTGGCTTTCCTGATAGGAATGGTGACCACTCCACACTTTGGATTGGAACAACAGGTTCATATACAAACACGCATTACGATACGTATTCTTGCAATCTGGTGTGTCAAGTTTATGGAAAGTAAGTTGTGTAAAAAACTTAATTTTATACCGATTGAGTGGCTACTGGAAATTATTTATTAAAGCAAATTTTACCTTGTCATGCAAAACATTTTAGAAAAACGTGGCTAGTTTTTCCTCCATGTGACACTGAATATCTAAAACCTGCTCGTGTTCCGTACGAAGAGTCGAGTGTTTACAGTCAAATTAATTTGGCTTCCAGAAAGCAAATAATGGGACACAAAGAAGGTAATTTGATATTATCTACACCTCAAAATTAAGTCCATGTGATAAAACATTCCCAACTTTCATGGTCTATAGTGCGTATGTGTTGTATGTAATTTTACAACTTTTTTGTGTTAACGTTTATTTTAGCACTATTGAAGTGTCATCCTTTGAAGGTCACGTTGGAACCTGGCGACTGTTTATTCCTGCCACCAAAATGGTAAAAAAAGCCTAGAAAAGTTGTAGAATTTTTTGTGTGTATATTTTTACTTGTTTAACTGCCTTCAGTTTTTAAACAGTCTGTTTCATAACATTTAAATGGAAATTTTAGGTGGCATTTTGTGAAATCCGAGGATCTGAGTATTAGTGTCAACACGTGGATAGAATTGGTGAGGAAAGATTCTGCATAATATACTATCTCATTTAAATTAAATTATTAATAAATAATTTTAATATTTTCAGCCAAGTGACCACTTTACACGAGTGGAAGAAGCTGTCCTTAGAGCGATAGTCAGCTCAGTTGTTAATTCTTCCGTACCAAGTGCATCTGATAGAATACTGAATCCAAACGAAGTAAGTCCAATTATTTATGTATTTTTTTTAAAGCTAGTACAATATTTATTTCTTTTTTTAGTAGTACTTGCATAATTTTTCTTTTTCGTACACTCGAAATTTATTATTATGTATTTTTTCGCATTAGATGGACTTGACCGAAATCAGTGACAAGGATACAGAAGAAACCTTAAGTCAAGCTGCTAAAGCATATTTGAAATATACACAACGTGACTCAACCTCGCAAGAAGCGACGTCCACAACCTGTGATGATGATAATGGGGGTGAGCCCAGATCGAAAAAGTTAAAAGTGGGCTTTGATCTAAATCAACTAATACTACAGGCCCCAGTTCAGATAGAAAAGATGAAAAGTTGCAATTTATGCTCTGATGAAAGAGTAGAGCCAGAGCTGCATTCTAGTCGAGAAGATATCGAGCCTCATGTCAATGATGCAAATCGCGATGGAAGTACACCACCTTCCGTATCGGACAATGGTCATGGTCCACAGTCCAACTTTTCCCCAAGTAAACCGTCAACTTTTCTAGAAGAAGTTTTGAATGCCGTTGGGCATCCCAATATTCTGTCGCAAATTGCACTACAATTTGTAAACAATGTTAAACATCGTCATTCTTCTGACTAACTTTAGCCTTTGTATATCAAAATTACTATAAATATAATATCTAATTACATATAGATTATTATTAAATATTATTACGCTAAAGTTACCAATTTACCAACGTACACTTTATAAATTTTTGGAATATGTGCGCACTTATATTTAATTCGTTAATTGCCTAAACGAAAAATGTTTGTTACAAATGGTGATAGTGATATGATGATAATCCAAACAAAATTTGTATACCACAAGATTGTCTTGCAATTGAATGTTAACGTTTATTCTAGTTAAGATATTTGATACTTTATTCTTGTTTAATTTGTAGTGTTGTTAGTTACTTGTATGAGATGATATGAAATGTTATGTTTGTTTTGCCGCTTTTTATATCATTATTATTATTATCATTATGTTGTTCATTCGATTAAACATAATAAAGCATTATTATTACTGTCGTTTTCCAACAAATTCTTTTTCAATGCAAGTATTGTTATTATTTTTTGGTGTTTTTGGTGACTTTGTATACTAAAATGCATTATTTTAACAATTAGCATATAATAATAATTAATATGAAAATATAAACGCTCAGCAATGCGCATAGAAAAGTATAGTTTTCTTATTAAAATTTTCATTTTTTATTTTCATTTTTTCAGTTTCATTTGATTAAAATAATGCATTAGGCCAATTTCATAGTATTACCTTCTATTACTTCTGTTAAGTTACACAAGCGGCGGATGTGACAGTTTAATATTTTTGCTACCAAACTGATTGCTTTTCGGCTGGACGATGATGTTATACACAGCATAAAATTAATAGTACACGTTTCTTGTTTAAATACGGGCTAAATCAATCTAAAGGCACTGACTTGAGCTTGTATAATACTCCTGCACACTCATTAATAATATTATTATTATTACACTTCAAAAAAGCAAAACAATAAAACAGAAACCTGAAGAAATAATCATCTATATAGCGAAATGATTATACAGACATATTTTATATAACTACTGATGTAGCCGTTTTACACAATTATTTCATACAATGTTTTACCTTGAGAATTAAGTTAATCAGATCAAGCAAATCTATTATTAGCACTAATCTTACAGCTACCTACATTGTATAATAAAAATGTTTTATAATGATGGCATTTCTTCCAGAACAACTTTTATAAATTCAACTTCATTTTTTAAATAACTCATTATAATAATAATATACATATACATTATTAGAGAGAAAGATAAAAGTGTTTAGTAATAANTATACATATACATTATTAGAGAGAAAGATAAAAGTGTTTAGTAATAAACTGCACCAGCAAAAACGCAAGGGATTTAAAAATATTACTTGCAGCGTCTGATATACGTATATAAGCATTGCAAATTGCAATTACATGACATAATACAAAGAATAAAATGTAAAATGCTTAATAATAAAGTACATAGAACTGAAAATTTTCTAAAACAAAATATATATACTATTGTAATTAATCATTATTATACTAGAAAAGTTAAATTAATGATACTGATGATGATGATGGTCCATTATTGAGGAATTATTAGTTGCGTCTCGATTGTTTTGCTTGTTTCACAAATTATAATGTTACAAAGTAAACAAGTTTGTTTGCAAGAATGAACAGTGATGATATAAAGAATCTATAAAATATGAACATTACAATAACAACCAATGGAAAGCTGCCTCCAGTTTTTAAACAGTCTGTTTCAGAACATGGAAATTTTACACATGGAATTAGTAGTTGCCGACGGCTTCTTGGCTTTAGTTACATTGTTAACCGGTATGTATGTGTAAAGAATTGCCTAAAATACAAACTAAAACTTATTTCTTCTATAACGTTATAACTTAAAACAGAAATGCCTATCGTTTAACGATAATAATTAATTACATTTTATGTGTACTTTAATTAATCTATGAAATTCGATTTATCTTACATTACACATTCATTGAAAATTTATAAACCGGGATATGCTTCAGTTAATAGTTGCATCACTTTTAAAAATTGTTTCTTATCCTCAATACATCATATTGTACATAAAATATTAGTTAGTCCATTCATTTCATTGCTTTGTTCTCGACAGTCTCACAGTCATAAATTCCTGATTTTCAACATTTGATAGCGTTAGCTGTTTCAAGTTATTATAAGCTGTGTTTTTTGCTTTCATTTAAGAATGTGTCCAGAAGCCACATGCAAAGATTATCTTCCGTTTTTTTACATTATATCGTTTTCAAGTTTGAAAGTTACTTTTTAAAATGTTAAAAGGTAATTTAAAATAATTGAATACTATATTGGAAGACTACGTAAAACATAAAAAGCAAAAATGTAAAATGCAACAAATTGGATATCATATATGAATCTACCTAGGTATATCCTAACCAGTTATTTTAAAGATTTTTTTCCAATTTTTATATTTAAAATGCAATTTGCAAAATGAATCTTCTTCAGTGACTCAGCTTATTATGGCGACTTTATAATGCAGCTACGTAGTTAGCTGGCAACATGCCACGCTTGCCGGAGCGTTGAACAGTTCCGGTGAGCCAACCCTCCTCGATCTATTTATGATTTGTGAAAAATTCTTTAACATTTAACAGCCATTTGAGTATTGCAGAATTTATAAATCAGATTAAAACTGATGTCTTACCGGTGTACATTCCACAATAAGATCACTTTCCAAAAAGCTTACTTCATCAACATCTTGGGCATCATAATCATATAGAGCACGGTAGCGTGTTGGATAATGAATCTGTGGTGGAGGTTGATGATGAGAAACAGCACCTTGACTCCGAGCGGATTGTTGTTGCATATGTCCTTGTGGAATTCGACCAGTCTTTATGACAAAGAGAAAGTTTGGTTGGTTTTGAGAAATGTTTTACAAAGGGATACACGTACTACGAGTTGTACAGGAATTATGGAAATGGAAGCATACCTGCTGCATTGCGCGCTGTCCATCGGAAGTTCCATAATAATTATTCATTGGATCATAATCTGCTATTGAACCTACTTTTCTAGGTGAACCCGCAATAGCTATATATAGGAAAGAAGAAAGTACGATAACTTTATAATGTTAAAATTAGCATCGTAAAGGCAAGTAAATGTACTACCTTACCTCCACCATCAGAAGTATAAATAACGTTTTGCTGACCTCTGTTTGAATACAATGATGCATTTCCAGCTGAAGCCTGATGTCCATAATGTTGAGGTGGAGGTTGATATTGGGGCTGGGCCTGATATTGCTGTTGTTGATAACCCCTGTCCCTTTGCTGCTGCTGCTGCTCGTACTGTGGAGTCGCGTGGGACTGCTGGTGATGTTGCTGGTTATGGTACTGTGGTTGCTGCTGCTGTTGTTGTGGCACATTATGACGATTTTGGCTAGATGAATAATGCTTTTGTTGCTGTTGAAGATCATCGTGGGAGTTGTAACTGGAAGCTGTCAGTTCGATTGTATGATGGTTGCTGGGCCTGTCCGTAAGGATTTTGTTGCTGTTGTTGCATCGAATGAACTTGATGATGGTACTGCTGTTGCTGATGATGGGATACCGGTGCTGGAGGGGGCGGTTGCGATGTCGGTAGCGATGACAGTTCTTCCATATATGAGGATGGACTACGTGGGGGTGGCATTCCATTTTTATTTCCGTCCCCTTCACCTCCCAAATTTCTTTTCTGCTCCATCATTGCCTTCTTTTCCAGGTCCCCATGATAAGCTACGTTGCTAATTATTTTCGTGTTTTGTTTTATCCTAAGTAATTCAGGGTCATCGGTTACTTGCGTGAATTTTCCTTTAGATTTTTCAAATTCCGCGTGGTAGGCTGCCTGTAAAATTTAATGTGGAAACAAAAATATAATTTTGAAGTAGCCAAATACTACACTAAAACATCTTTTAACATGCCTTGTATTCGAATGTGATATGTTCTTATTCTTACATTAGACTGAATTTTGGTATTATCTTGAATTCTCTTTAACTCTGGAGTCTCAGCCACTGTTGTGGCTTTGGCTTTTGGTGTATGGGCCTCACAATAGGGTAGTTTGTTAAAACCCTTATAAGTTTTCATATTAAGTGTCATCCCACATTCGTGACATTTAAAACAACCCTTATGCCAGATCTACAACAAAAAAATGAGAGGTCACACATAATTAAAGCTGTAAAAGTGGAATACTGTGTGACAAAACAAGTCTATTTTAAAAATAACATACTTTATCAAGGCATTTCAACTCCTCCAGCGGGTACACCGTCTTCTCGCACTTGGCACAGGACTTACTCATTTTGGTTTGTCGATGAAATCATAAAGATTGCCACAAAAATCACAGGTATTCAACTCTCCAAGTAGACACTTTGGTCTTCAATAGTTTAAAATCTACAAGTTTTCACAAAAACACCACGTTTAACAAAACAAAGTCAAATCAGCGATGAAAAATATCTAGAAGGAATCCTTCATTTTTAATGTAAACTGAGAGATAACAGCATTCTTACTAATTGCCTTTTAAATGACGTCACAGATTATCTCTTCGAAGAAGCACTGTGGAAATAGCGACCCACGTTCAATTTATTATACCAAAGGAAATTATTACAGCACAGCAGATAGTATCTCTATACTACGGTGAATATCGCTTCATATTGTTCGTTTCAAATTGGACAAAATTCTAAAACAAAAAAAACAACAAATATTTCATGCTTTCTATAACGATTTTAAAAGTCTTGTAACAAAAAGTTGCTCCAAAAAACCAAACTTGAAATCTATGTAATGCATGAATAGTATTTTGCTCTTTTATTGCTCCAAGAGATAATATCTTATCATCATCACCATCATTTATCTACAACAACTAACTTTCACAATTTTATAGCTTTACGGTTCGTTCAGCAATCGACAAACACAGACTTGGTTGGTGTCTCTAATAAGTACAGCAGAGCAGAGATGTATGGCAAGAAACAAATCATGCAATAATCTTTCTCCTTACATGTTCACCGAAATTGAGGAAAATGTACACGCGACTTTTCATATGAAAAGTGGTACTTTCACTGTCCATATAGTTAATATTTTCACTTTTGCGCTGGACGAAAAAAGAGAAATGGACAAACAAATAGCGTTTTTGGTTTGCACTTTGCAGACCTTTACAAAATTTTCACAAAAAATAATTATTGCACCCTTTCAATGAAATCCAAAACGGCGCTTATTTACTCACACATTCCACATATTATGCATACTTGCAATTAACCCGCAGCGATACTATTCCTTCCAGCAACTGCCGTTATAAATATGCATTAGGAAGATAAGATAACCTTTGTATTTTTAAGCTTACACATGAACATAGAATCTCTATTTTTTCTCTCTCTCTCTCTGGGGCCTCGGGTATGTGATAATTAATCCCTGCTAATCTATTATTTCGTCAAACACTTGTGATAAAACAAAACTATTTATCTATCTATCCTTTCTCACTTTTCCACCCCTGAATTACAGCTCAGGTCCAGCTAGGCTATGATGACAGACACAAGACAGATCAATACAAGTGGACGCCTAACTAAACACAGACATTCCATGTCAGTCACACTTGTAGTAATGATAGACTACTGAAAATATCGCTGAATTGTTGAAACAATTTGATTAAAAACTTTCTAGTATTTTTTACAGTTTCAGTTCAAAGCATGTACATATTAAAAATTCAAAGTTGAAAGTTGGATGCAAGCGTATTTGGTGGTGCGTACATGCGCACGCACTGAACCGAAAAGTTAAAAAATTACCTGTTTTTTCTGTAATTCCGCAAGTAGTACCTAGGTACATTCTAATCACTGCCCAAATCAAATCACTAAAAGTCATATATTATTATTAGAACAGGCAACATTATCAACATTTTTTCAATTATAATAACCGTACGATTTAAATATTATTTTTACACAACCCTTTTTTACAAGCAACATTCCATTTCAATGCTTGCAAACAGAAAAAAACAGCATAACCTCCACCGATAACCAAGTTGTGTATTACATGTAACTTCACACTAGCTAGGCATACATGCAAAAAATAAATGTGTATTGAAACGCGCACACTTAAATTGGAGCAATGATTTTATTTATGATATCCTCATGATAATGATGATGAGGTAAGAGGGCATAAGTAAAAGGAACTTACTTAGCGTATTAAATCAGTCACACGCAACGCAACCAAACACAGTGAACGAGCAGACAACTTGAAGGTCCTAAATATTTTATGCATTCAATAGTAGTACTCGCTGCCTTTGCCTGCGCTATGATTCCCTCCCACTCTCTGTGTCTATTTCAGCAGTATTTACGTAGACTCTAATCAAATTTTTATAACTTTTTTAACAGTAGTATATTATATAGTACCAGTAGTGCCAGCAAAAGGGTTGATATGAATGCAGCAATGATGATGATGATGATGAATTTATGAATTTATCCTTAAACTTTTTTATATATCACAATCATCATAATCAACTATTATTATTGCAAAGAGCTACATGGTAGATATAGGTACATACCGAAATTCACTGTGTAATATTCACTTGCATTGTTAACAAGAATGTCCTTCCATCATCCACAATAATAATATATCCACCTATAACAATATGACGACGATGTACTCTTATTGCAATAATATATTTAATGTGTGTATATGTTTAGATTTTGTGTCTCTCGTGTGTAAAAAGTTCAAAAAAAAATCTTTCAGAGATGTGTTATATGTTGGAGTAGAAATGGAGGAGATGCTCCTGTAAAAGATTTTTATTTTGTGGCAGGGCAGTAGTAGTAGCAGCAGCAGCGCACCAGCACAAGTGCTTGTTGTGCAGGCAGACACACAGAGATAAAAATGACTTTTATAGAAATGCTTTTCCATATATATTTGTGTGTGTGTGTAATAAATAGGGAAATGAATAATAATGCTGCTTCAAACAACAAACTCTACGAGAACGATGGATTTTTATGGTGAATCTAAATCTTGTTATTTGTGAAGGGAGAATGGAAATGAATATCATCGTCATCATCATCATCATCATCTACATGTATGGAATATATAATATCGAGGAACGAACGACCTTTTTTACAGAGATCGGTTAATCTGAAAGAAACTATCTGATATTATTATGCAGCGTAGTACGCGTAGCAGTAAAATAAAAGTAAATGTAAAGTAGGGATATAACCATATAGGTAGTAAAAGCAAAAAGATCTTTCTGACTATATTTTGTTTGGCTTATCATCATTAAAGGTTTGACTTTGAGACAAGAGATGAATACAAGGCCTGAGAATAAAATAAACAAAACAATCGAAATATAAGGAAGTAGCAAAAGCCATGCTGATTAAGCAAGTATATGTCTAAGATAGATCCTTTTGATAATCTCTTGTTAAGCTTTAGATATTCTAATTACTTCTATATTATAATATACCTAAGTGTAAATGACGTATAGGTATGTGTACAATTTAATTTAAATGTTTCTTGAAATGGCAAAGACGAGAGATGAATACAAGGCCTGAGAATTAAATAAACAAAAAAATCGAAATATAAGGAAGTAGCAAAAACCATGCTGATGAAACAAGTACATATAGTATATATCTAAGATAACCTTTTGATAGTCTCTTGTTAAGCTTTAGATAACTTGTTAAGCTTTAGATAATAATTACTTCTATATTATAATATAAGTGTAAATGAAGTATAAATCCATTTAATTTAAATGTTTCTTGAAATGGTAAAGATTTTATTTTTAACGGTTTTTGAGACATTTTGTATTAACGACGGACGCATGCATTCACTTTAAGTAGTTTCGCTACTTAATAAGAGCAAAATTCGTAATGTGTGTAGGAATGTGGAATAGGATATTATGCAATGTAAATGAGTCTAAGCTTGTCGTTGATGTTCACATTTTCATTTTCACACATAACAATATATAATAGTGGTCTCATCGCCACATTGAAACATCAGGACAAGTTGCATGGAAGAACATAACATAAAAACATCTAACCCTTTTCCTTTATGTTTACAAGAAAAGTCTGCAAAAAAGTAGTTTTCTGGTAGTGCCGTATTATATAGCAGCAGCCATACATGTGCACTAGCACCCTTCACACAGCACAACAAGTTTTTTTGCTGCAACAAGAACACGACAACAAGACCACAACACAACACATTGCATGACGGCCTACAACAACAACACAACACCACACATTTCGTGATGACCTACAACAACTACACAACAACAACACCTTCTCAAAAA
>JAANSP010001011.1:0-17247 GCA_036850745.1 Homidia socia
GACACAGCAGAAAATTGGAACTAATTCGGGAAAGTTTAAACTGTATTTTTTCATCTGCGTTGAGAGAAGCTTTTTAGCTGACGTGCATATTGAAATCAATTTTCATACGCGTGACTATGACTAGTTCATATAATATTTGCCCACTGCTAGTACCTTGCTTTTGCCATAATATGTAGTTTTCTCCTACTCAATGCTAAAAAAAAGTGTTTCACCTGCAACTAAAATTGTTGTATGAATTCAGTACAACAAAACTCAATCCTCTCACGAATTAATATTAAAGTATTGCTTACCTTTCGTCTTTGTGCAAACATCCACTCTAAAAGGCATAAAAGTGTACAAGACTCTTTGAAAATGACTCTTTTAACTCGTAAAGCAGTACGAATCAATGTATCTATGAAAAGCATCCTACGTAACTCAATAATAAAACTACAGCCACTAAAACCAGATCTTCTTGAAGCATACAAACAAACCTATCCATTCCATCGGTTAAAGAAGTAGCATTAAATGCATAGTGCACGTATTTGTCTACGAAAAACTTGCTCAGACTCAGAGAGTAAGCTTTTCCCTATGAAAATCCAATACGCAATGTAAAGTTGTTAGAGTAAGTGCGCTTATATGCCTAATACCTATAAAATTCTGCTGTATTACACTTTTTCATTATGCCAACATCACTTGAAAATATACGTGTATTGTGGTAAATGTGTTAGTATTTGCAGATATAACACCATATGACTCAATTTATTGGACATCATCACCTTTAGAACATGAGTCGACCAGTTGACCAAAAAACGACGGACTTGTCATATCTTTAAGTCTTGATCAACGTAAAAATCTTTATGATATTTCTTAAGTGAGCTCCTTATAAACAACTTTAACATATGATATTTTAAAGCAAGTATCTTTAACCAGATACACAAAGGATAACTGCGGTGAAAGTGTCATTTATTTCTTTGGGAAACAAACACCTGTGGAAATTAAAGGGTGAGGCAACAATCTAAATATTGCTTTCTCACTGAAATTGAAATGCTTAGGATAGTAAAACTAAGCGGACGAGTGCCATGAGGTTAAAACTTTAAATGGCATGAATTTGAAATGGTTGAAAAACTTGGTATATTAGCTTCACATACGAGGATTGGTCAATGCAAATGTTAACTGCATTGGTTTAACATGAAATGCTACAATAGGGGTTCAACAATGTTCGGTGCAAAGCTAAGCTAACTAATATAGTACACAAACACAATATTGGGTAAATTGTGTAGAATTTTGTGCTTGGTAAACATTATTTGTACATGGAGAAAGTTGAAGCTAACCTTTTTTCACCTACTAATGTTTTTAATCCTCTCTGTTCTACTATACCAAAATTCAGAAACTTAACCTCTTTTTGTTCCAGATACTAGGTGAAAAAGCACTTTACGTGTGAAAAATGGCTGCTTCTCTAGACCCCGAGGAAGCAAAACGCTTGGAAAGGAGACAGAGGTCAATGTTGGGGGAGCTGCCACCGGACTTTCTTAGACTTGGTATGCCAGTCGACCGCCCCGACGGACCTGCAGGGCCTAATAATTTGACTGATCCCAACACTGGACTGCCCTTAACACAACAGCAGATACAAGAACGACTAGGTACATTTTGCTACATTATAGTCATATTGGATTCAAAATACTAATATGCCCCAAAATTTTAGAAACGTTTTGAAATTTGAATTTCATGTTTGATAACTACCTTATTTTCAAAAATTGACCAGACGAGCAAGCTGCATTAGCCCTTCACCACCAACTTAATGCTCAGGCAGTTCCAAGGGCTCATTACCAAGCTCCGGTTAATGTTCGAGGAAGATTACTCATATCAGTGATGCAGGTATGCACAAAATCAAGTCATTCAAATTACAAGTTCAAAACGGATACAAAATGTCAACCTATACAAGTTTTGCCATGATTTTTTACACCTGATTTGTAAAATTTCCGTTTAAGGCTAAACTAGTAAAAAACTATGGAATGACCAGAATGGACCCGTACGTAAGACTTCATGTCGGCCACAACATTTACGAGACGCCAACGGATGTAAATAGGAGCTCGAAATCCAAAGTGGAATAAAACTATTCAATGGTATTTTTTCAAATTTCCATTTATGGTAGTTTTGCATCATCAAAATGTAGACTGCTTCTTGAGCGTCCCACACAAATCATTTCCGACAAAGCAATCACGTTATCTACATCTACGGCAATATGCAAGTGTCTCCTCGATTTACAAGTAAACAAGTTGGCCGCCATACATAATGCGTTTGTATGTATACATACCGCATGCACAACGCTTTTTCAAGGTCACTCTCTTCGAATCGTGTGCAACGTACCCAGCTTGTAGCAACAATACCTTGAATGGTAGTTTGTAGAATACGCTTTGAACAGGAAGCGACATTTACAGATTTACATATCGTCATCCTCCATAGTATAAAATGAGTACAGTTCCATGTACGACATTATCATTAATTTAGCAGATAGAATACGCTTTGAACAGGAAGCGACATTTACATATCGTCATCCTCCATAGTATAAAATGAGTACAGTTCCATGTACGACATTATCATTAATTTAGCAGCAAAACACACCCATTTGCATCCTACCATTTTAACCTTGATGAAATTCAAAATTTACACATCCGGCAGCTTAAGTATCTAATTTGTTGTTTTTTGACCTACAAATTCATAAAGAAATTTTTAACAGTAGATGCAAACAAATGCAGTAGGAGAGTCTCATTACTTCCTGTGTCTGTGGCCATGTGTGTTAATGCAGGTTCCTACTAAGGACAAATGTTCAATTTTTACATTTTCAATGAAAACATTTCAATGATTTTTTCGGTGATTAAATGGAACTCACCTTGCTTAACTTGACATAAGACAGCATATTTTAGCTAAATGATGTTTTAAAATTAAAATTAAAATTATTTTTTAATCATGTTACAGTTTTCTTCCCAATGGAATCAACCAAGTCTACTTGGAAATATACGATGAATGCAATTTCTCGGTTGATGAGTTGATTGCACATGCAAAAATTAACATTCCAGATGAAATATTCAAAGGTGAAACAAGTGAGGAGTGGTACCCACTCAGCGGGAAACAGGGCGAAGGGAAGGAAGGACAAATATTGCTAGTGTTCAGTTTCATGGTAAACACAAAAAACTTCAAATGTCACTAATACTCAATATTAACAATGATTTTGAAGAAAGCTTAATTTAATTCAAAATAACCAAGTTGTATATTCTTGTATTCATTAAAATCTTAGGCTGCCCCAAGTGGTGGTGGTGGTGCTATGCCTATGGGAGGTTTCGTTCCTTATACTGGACCTCAAGCACCACCTGGCAAACAAGTGCATCCTCATAAAGTCTACCTAAAGTAATCAACCTGTAAATGCAGCAGTGCCACAAGAGGCTAATCGTCCTACATTCAACGACGACGATTTCAAACAGGTAACTTAACTTACCCCATAAAATTCTCACGAATATTGCATAAAATTTTTCAACAAATTTTCTCTGAATTGAAATTTACTTCTTGATATCATGTTTTACTCGATAGCTGAAAGAAATGTTTCCCAATATGGATGAAGAAGTAGTGCGCTCCGTGTACGAAGCTGCCGGCTTTGATAAGGACGCCGCTGTAAACTCTCTTTTACAAATGTGCGAATAAATGATTGCATTGACAAAGAGAAATGCACTTAAAATGCTATACTAAAGATAAAAACTGCTTAACAATAAACTCTAATGCCAAGGGTAAGAACACCAAGAGAATCCATACATAATGTGAGAAAACTACAAAAAAAAATTCCTATTTCTTATCGGATCTTGTTGAAAATTTTATATCATCAAACATCATGATCTGCCTTATAAATATACGGTATATCCTCTATAGCACTTTGTTATACTTCACAATTTGATAACGCCCGCGTTGTTTCAGTATTCTAATTTAACAGAATAGGTGTCGAGAATGACAGTAATGGTAAGAAGGCAAATCGTGTGCAAAATTATGAACAACACGTTGGTGTAGAAGCATGAAGCTGTTGTCGTTATTATTATAATCATTATTATTGTTGTGTTATATGTTGTTGGAAGGTGTTGCTGTTATAGTCAGTCATTAATTCTTAGGACATTTAGTCATATTATTGTAAAAGTATTGATGTTCTTTTTGTGTGGACAGTCAATAGTTGTCAATATGTTTACTTTCGTACTTTATTGTTTTCTAGATTATATTTGATTGTTGTCTTGTCGTGTCTTCATCAAGTGATATCTTTAGAAAATTAAAACCATTTCAGTAGGTTGTAAATACATTTAATGCATACTTATTCAGCAGAAAATATTTTTGTCGCAGTCGATAGCTAATATTATCTCATGTCTGTGAGTTCTACACAATGTTATGCTATAATTGCTTGTTGATGTGGGTAAATAGAAAGTGGTGTGGAATAATTGAAGGCTTTCTTTTGTCAAATTGTCTTGTCAAACATTAAAAACTGAACAACGATGTATTCTAGTAATAGTTTTTTTTCAAATCTGTTAGCTTTAAAATAGTAATTTTATTGGTCTAGAAATATTCAATCAAACGTTACGTATAAATATAAAGTTTGCTTTGTGATAAAAATTGAAAAAAAGATGACCGGATGGAATAAATGAAAATTTGGATGATTATAAAACGTTACGCTCTCCATCTGAAACAAGAACCAGTATATTTTTACTCAAATATTCTGCAAATTTTGCACTAGTGAAAAATGCACAGGTCTTTTAGCGTTGCAAAATTCAATTGTATAAATAGACAAACTTACATTCTAAGCAGCTTATCTTTTCCTCCTGATACTACTCGTTGACCATCAGGAGACCAATCCACAGTATAAACCTCATCGGCATGACCTGGTAATTGAACGTCTGCTTTTCCTTTTTTCGCCATATTCCATACTGGTTACATTACAAAATACAAGCCTTTAATTTGGATAGCATATTGCAAGGTAAAAAATCAACACATGCATACCGCAACAAAATGGCAATTACCTTTTAACGTTGAATCAGAACTTCCACTAACAAGCATTCTAGAATCTGCAGACCATGCCACTTGATAAACTCTACGTAAATGACCAAACAGCGAAGCTACAAACTTTCCAGTTCTGCCGTCCCAAATTTTGACATGATGATCAAATGAAGCCGAAGCTATGTGGCGTCCGTCCGGGGAGTAAGACACCATAATAACAGGTTGTTGATGCCCAGTCATTCGAACTACTCAATAAAAATAACAAGCATCATTATACAATCAGCTCAAAGTGGCTAAAATTGTAAATCATGAATTGAATTTCAACGCACTCAACGGCTTCTTGTCCTTCTCAGGTAGCCACATTATCAAGGTATTGTCATCAGATCCTGAAACCAATCTTTCTTCTGTGCCTTTTCGAACAGCTTCATATCTGGCAAGAGCTTTCTTCTGTACTTCCGCTGAATCGTCTGCCAAGACAAAAAACAAAGAAAAAACCAATACGTATTGAAAAAAGTATTGTAACGTTTGTTTAAGTAATTTTGGTCAATTGGAACATACCACTTCGTTTGATGTCATTATAGGCAAGTTTCTCCGCATCTTCCGGCTCAAAGTCCCCAGTTCGCATAACATAATCACGTATTCAAAGCAACACAATTCACCCAATGAGCGTGGCCGTCCAGATTTCTACAGAATACCCCCTGTACCAAAAATATCATGCTGAAGCAATGTGTATCATCATGATAATCATAGATGTAGCAGTTACATGGTTTTATTTGTATTGCTTCATACATCCACAGAGCGCCAAACTTTTATAGTCTTATCTCGAGAACCAGAGTATATCAAACCAGTGCCGCCCCATCGAAGAGCTGACACAGCTTCTGTATGGCTGGATAAAATTCTTAACGTCTGCCCGAGGATCGTATCCCATATTCTAACAGTCTTGTCCATTGACCCACTTGCTAAATGAGCGCGCTTGACCATTTCTAAAGACATGTAAATCAAATATTTTAAAGGTTCCGTCTCGGAAAGTCTCAAGTCACGCATGGTTTGTATTTGAATGTTTGAAGAGAGTATTACAAGTGTAAAGGTTCCCAGCATATAACCATAACACAGGAAGTGTGCCCTGTCAATGATTTTCCAACTTGCTTTCCGTTTGAGGGGTCCCAGATACAGATAACGCCTTTTTTACAACCGGACGCAAGTCGGGTTCCCAACGGGGACCAGCAAATTGCTTCAACATGGCTTAAATGTCCTTTAGGATAAACAATGTTGTAAACTGACAAACGTTACGCTACAACTTATTTTAAAAGAGCATTCAAAGAGGCACAAGGCACACTACCTTTGCATGTGTATTCTGGTGTTTCCGTATTTAAATCCCAAAACCGAACAGTGGTGTCCCCACTTCCACTAGCTAGTCGACGTCCGTCAGGACTAAAACTTGCAACTACCACTGGTTCCGAATGACCAGCTAATGAGCTATGATTGGTAAAAGAGCAAAATATAAAAGTTTGCATTGCTTTGAAAGTAATAATTTTGAAGTTATTTATTAACTATTCTTGACATCTTTAAATACCTTGTGCATCTTGTGACAGCTCTAACTTTAAATACGGCTTGTGGTTGGTATATAATAGTAACAACTTTCTCAGTGTTACATTTTTCTTCCTCAGTTAGAGTTTCTCCCAATGACGATGTGATTTCTTTGTCGTTAACAAAAAACGTACACGGCAATGTTTCTTCCTACAGCATGGGTAGTTGTTAACGTTAGTATTCAAAAATCAAAATATGTAAAAAGGTTCAAGTGAAGCGAATTCAAAACAGTGCAAAGTCAAAAGTTGGCACAGTATCATCATATTGCATACCTGATCTAATAAACTGTTGCACAAAGTCCGTAATTTATCAACAGTGATATCCACAGGGAGATCAAATTGAGCACCACATGGTTCACCGGATTCAGACACAAATTGTGCCTGAATATTTCCCGTTTCCTTTGTCATTTTAATATACTTTTCACTCTCCCCTACCACACGACTCAAGCGTAACGTTTGACTTTCTTTAGTAAAAACTAGTAAACTTTCACCATCAAAGGACTCGTAAAAATCACCTCTCTTCACCACAGTATTATATATGATCACTTAATATAGGCAACATAATAATGCTTTTAAAAAATATTTAAAATTTAATTACAGAAAACTGCAAGCACATGCTTTTAAATCCTGACTTTTGCAAACAATCCAAACCAAATGCATGCCTGTTTGGATAAACACATGGGACAACACTACCGTAAATGTTAAGGAAGCCTATAAACATTGTATGCGCGCTGAGTCACAATGCCCCACTACAGTTAGAAAAGCGACTTTGTTGTGTTTATTTGGCAGAGGGGCAATGCTTCGTATCTTCATTCTTTCGATTCGCGATGCAAAAACTTGCATTCATATCTGGAATAAATTATCCTTTTAGTTACCTATAATAATTGGTGTGTTTGCTTGCTGTGAACATTAAAACATATTTAATGTTATCAGTTCCATCATTAATACCAATCTGTAAAATCTTGTGTTTTATTCTGTACAATCAATCCAAATGATTGCCAATACATCTTGTGTAGGATGAATGATGATGTGATGACAATGAAATATGCTTTACTATGAAAATAGATGTTTTTCTGATGGCGTTAGTGGTTTTAACAGGAACGGCTATTAGAATAATTTTTATGAAAATCAAAAAATTAACGATGGTAGACTGGTCGACGCTAGATCAATAACATACACGTATTTTATTTTGTTTCAACATCTCATTCCATAGTATCTCATTTTGCTCACATTTACTTTTTAATACTTTATAATATTCAGAATTATATATTATTTTTCCTTCACTTCTCTAGCAGCGGTACTCACACTAATTTTCTCTTTTTTCATTCATTTTTTGATGCTCAATAGCTCACACAATAACTGGTAAAGTTGCCGGTTGTTGGATGTATGCTTAACTATCATCATCATACACTTACAATTGTCGTAGATTATTATTACGAGAAGGATTTTGAATAGTGAATATTAATTAAATATAATTTAAGGGTTTGCATATATTATTCTTGGAGCAGTAGTATATTTCCCTCATACAATTATATCATTCTTTAACATACTATTTTATAACCTGTACAACACTTGAGTTACGAATCGTATATAATATTTTAAAACAGTTTAACTAGCTAGGTATAGGTATGTATATATATAGATGTCATTGCCACATAATAATTATGATGATGGATGATAATCGATCCTAAAATAATTTATTTTTTATTACAACAACGTATGATATATGTACCTATTTAATCATGATTTACAAGTTTAACAACTTTTTTCTTCTAAAATTTACCACCAAAACCATCATTTTTACATTTTACTTTTACACTCTAGTATACATATTCTTATACTTTTGAAACGTTACTTATTTGAGAACATTAACTTAATTTACCTAGATATACTTCATGTGATACTCTGCCTGAGGTAAACAATATTGATGAACTGATCAGTTCTGATCGATAACCTGTAGGACAGGGTTAAGGGTAGTCGATGACTTATTTACAAACATTTAAATGTGATGATAAATTTTTTTGACGATGCACTTATTAGCAGTCATTACCACAAAAGAAAATTTGAATAAATTTCACAACGTCGTCTCTAACGATTTGTGCTAAAACTAAATAAAAATCTGTTTTTTTAGATCCCTAATCTTTTAAATAATAAACTTGATTAAAATAGAATGTTGCAGCAATTGATAAATTGTCAATGTAGGCTATAGTGAGAGGCAGCAAGCAGTTTTGTAAGCTTCCTCTAATAAAAGCGTGTTAAAACATGTTTGCAGATTTGCATAAAAACGATTTAAAACCAGGTACGCCAAACGAAATAAATGCTAATAAATGTGTATATTTCAAAATGCAATTTTTTAATGATCACAAAAATTATTTTTTTGAGAAAAACATTAAATTTAAAAACTAATATATTAACTATCCTATTTAAAATCAAATGATGCATATTCACTCGCTCTGTGTGAAAAAGATTACCCATTTAAATTTTAATTCAGCATACCATCAAACATTTACAAACAACCAATAAATAGATATATAGTAAAATGATTCGATATGTTGAAACATGAAACTATTGCTGTATTGTAATAACTCATACAAACCATGCATATGAGTTGGCTGTTAAAAACGATAAAAATACGGCATAATTGTATACTCTAATTAATCTTAATGCTAACGACAGAATAGACTTCCGGTAAAATTGTTTAACGATTTGATCGCAGTAAATACCTAAGCTGACGAGCTACACACAAGTTGCAAAAATTCTACATTTTTACTTGACATTGTTCTCATAATTTGTATTTATAGATAAATTATAAAATTTCTTATTATGGAACGATGATTTTGACAAATATGTAGAAAGTCTTTGAAACTCCTTCTTTCTAAAACACCTATATATTACCTAAATAAACAGTATATTTAATGAAAATAAAGCCATTCACTTCTTAAAAATATTGATAAAAATTCAACAACTAAAATACTGATAAAACAATGTCCTAATAGATGTACATGTACGGATCGAGTGGTTTGGTACCTCGTATTTTTTTTAAAAAAAGCATACTTTTTACTTACAATGAACTCACTGCTCATATCAGTGGAAGCTCTACCACGTGGATTTTGGAAAGGTTAACTAACAATACATATACAGTAATAACCGTAATAACAACGTTACGACTTTATATAAAATATTTGAAACATACAAAATATTCTTTGCAGACTTTCTAGAATGCAAATTACATCGTATCGTGATTACGGACTAAATAAGTTAAAAAGCACAAAGTAAAAATTTGTACTACACTCTAGTAAACAGTAGCGCGGTAGTGACCACTTTCTCTACATCGAGATGGAAATCCCTCTAGACTTTTCTGCTAGTGAAATTAAAAGGGCATCAGTATATAAACTTCTACTTTTGAAGAAAAACAGAATTGATGCCTATGCGTGTTAAAATCTTGTGAAATAAAACTTTATTATAACAATATGGAGCTTGATAAAAAAATGAGAGACGTTTTCTAGCTATATAATATTATCCTTGACAAAGATGCACCTCTATATGAACCTTTTCTAACACATAGGTATGTATATACTTGCAAGTTCCATGGAATTGCTGAGCCTACGCAGCTCACGTTGAAATGGAATGAAAAATGTTGCGTCTACTTTTACAGTCCTAGTAGTGTAACGTACTCTGCAATTTCTGCTAGCTTGAAGACAAGGTAATTTAAATCTTTTCCTTCGACGGAACCCAAATTGGTGGTCCAGCTTGTTCAGCTATTACTCTCTTAACACGCTCATAAATTTCTTCAGGTGTTTCCCCTTGAACAATGGCTAGAATTGAAAATTATTTTACATTAGCATTTTTTTACCCTTGGATTACAAAGTTTTAATGTAATATACTTCTTCATAGTAAACTTACCGGTAAAATATTCAGCAAACTCTTGTTCTGTTTTCTGAGCTCGCTCAAATGTCTTTCTTGCCTGCTCTTCTGTGATTCTCTTATTCATGTCCCTGTAATGATTCAAAAATGCGAAATTACACAGTTAGTTACTGAGCAGTGCATATTTAGCTTCCTATTTTAAATAAAACAAGGGTTTTCAAAGACTTGGAATGATTCCTTACATGATTGACTCCACAGATCTGGGGCGAATAAATACCGCGATCGGGTATAGCTGAGCTGCATGCAATCTTTTAATGGCATTTCCACTGACATCCAGGATGCAATGTTTTCCCTGATGAATAGACAATGCAAGTAAAAAAAATTCTTGAGTTTGAAATTCAAAACATGTTTGCTACATAGTTTGCATAAACAAAGCATTTTATATACCTTATCTGCAACCTCCTTCACAGCGGCGAGTGAAGTTCCGTACAGATTATCATTATACTGCCCGGCTTCTATGAACAGATGGTTTTGAATGTCTCTTTCCATTTGTTCCCTTGAACTAACAAAGTGGTAGTCCCGACCGTCCACCTCATATTCTCGACGAGGTCGAGTAGTATCTTTAAAACGGAACACAAAAAAATTGTGTCAACGTCCATGTCTTTATTGTGCCATGTGCTTTTTGTAGATTTATTCTCATTTTTTTCATTTTTCAAAGCAGAAAATTTCACGTACGTGGAACACAGCTACCAAATTTCTCTGGAAATTCTGAAATTAGGTCATCATTGATACGATCTTTCATAGATCCAAGAATAATGACTGGTCTGGCGTAGTTGATTGTAACCTGCTGGACACCCTCGTATGACAAGACGACATCCTCGCCAGCTAAATGAAAAATTATAAGCTTAATTAAGGAATCATCCACAAATGCCTTGAAAGCACAAAGGTAAACTTTTACGGTAGAGACCAGAGGCAATTAAAAAAAGATTTCCACTGACACATAAAATTAAAAAGTTGAATACTCGTGTAAGTGAATAGTGAGAATTTACAGTTTTAGAGAGAGAAGTGATCAAAGAGCATGCAAATTCCTACTGCTAAACTTTTATTATGGCAAAAAGTTACCATCTACGTTGCAAAACTACTTTCGTGTTTGTAGCAATTTATTTATTTATAAAAGAAGCAAAATATCGTAATTAATCATCGTTAACTGTTGTACTAAAAAGTACAGTGTACAAAAGGTATGTATCATATATATTTAAATGTTTTATGTGATAATTAAACTTGCGATAAAATTGAGTTAAAAAAGTGTTTTACACTATCCAATTATTATTATTGCTACAATATTATTGAGAAAAATAAATTCAAAATAATACTAGGTAATAAGAAGAAATTTACAAAAGTAGTATTTACATTTAAATTTCAGTTATATAACTTATTAAACATGCTTTCTATTTAGTAAATGAAAAATTTGATATTATATTTAGTACATTACTGCAGAAAAAAATATTGAATTTTTATCAAGTGTGAAGCAATTCTGGATAATTATGTACCTTCAAATCTATCATCTTGCATGTACACCATGTACGCTTTAGTTTGCATTTAAAACAAGAAAAAAGAGTATTATTGCAATTATTACATGATGTATTATTATTTTCATACATTTATTATAAAGCTAGTGATTTGGTTTTTAGTTGATTTTGAAGAAGTACTTTGGTTGTATATATTACATAGTGTAATGTACTTATTCACATTTGGTTGAGTTATTATTATATACGTATTAATAAGCACACACGCATGAACAAATGACATGAGATTAAAAAGAATTGATAGAGAGATAGATAGGAAGAGAGAGAGAGAGAGAAGTAGACACATGTACGCTGGACGTCTGTAAAAGGTCACTTATGTCGTAACAATGCACTCCACAACTCGAAAGAAAATAATGTACAAACAAAAGTGATAAAGAGAACAACAATAATAATAATGATAACTTTCCAACGAAAAGAGGAGAGACTATTAAAAGAGCAATAGTAGAAAAAGAAGAGAGAAAGAGAGAAGAAGGTAACGACGAAAAAGGGAAAAGAAACAAATACAAGGAAATCATAAGGCCCAAAAACTTACGAATGTTGGAAGCATCGCCATCAGGACCAGGAGTTCCTTCTGCAAATTGGTCAAATAAAATAACTAAGGATGTTAGTCTACAGTAATATTAGTAAACTCAGGGAAGCGGAAAAGACTTCAAAAAATTCTCTATATGGTTGGAACTTGGTAGTACATTTGTAACGAGAAAATATAAAAGTATATATGTCTGTCGTTCAAACGCGCTCTCAGCTATATATTTTTTTTTCTTCCCATCCTCCCAAACACATTTGAAATTGTCAAACTTGTTCCCGAACACAATGTTAAACATTCCCCTTCTTACATAAAGTTTTCATCAGTCGATTGAATGTAACGCATCAAAATATACTAATATACGAAGCCAATTTTTGTATGTAGCATGGAAAAAAGTAAAAGTGACAGCACACTTACGTTCTCCTTCAGAAGCATCGTCTATATTATCACGGCTTTTCATAAATGGGAATTTACGAGTGAATGAGAAATTCTTTTTCTTTCTTTCCAGGGTTGACATTTGCTAGGAAATAGAACGGTAGGAGGCAATTATGAACTAAACTGCTTTTATTACAAGTCACAAAGCATTCTCAGACGATTAATCAACTTACCTCCAACGACTTGCTTTCTTGGGTCGGACTTTTTCCTTGGAAACTTTACGCTTCGATCTCTAGCTTTTTGTTTTCTTTCCCATCGCTTTTTCGAGGGAATGATGCCCATGCCTTCCTCTAGGCCTCCAGGTAATACGCGTTTAGCCTGAGTGGACAAGAATGTTTTTGATAAAATTCATACAACATACATACAATCAGGATCATTTATAGATTGTTTTTTTCTCAAAAATGCTTGACAGAAAACGACTGTAAAAATCTGAGAAAAAACACTTTTGTATATGTGTACATTACCTGCCACCACTCATCATCACAAGCATTTGTTACATGTAATATGTCACCAAATTGAAAGGCCAACCCACGAGAGGGCAAATTGTCGTCTTTAGTTGGATCAAAGTCGTTAAGCGCCCTCACATACAAGGTTCTCTTTTGTGAGGTTCTCATCAAGCTTCCACTCATTACATGTTGCTTCATGTCCTGTATTTTAGCCTCAAAGCGGTTGTACTCTTCAGGTTTATGTTGCACGAGTAATGTGACAGTTTGGCCAGCGTTCTAAGTGCCCATAAAAAAGTCATTTTAGTAAGCCGTCACATTATATTATATACGCCATCATTGCACCAACGGACAATGACTAGGACATATGGGTATAATGTGTACCTTTAAAGCATGTGCAGCTTCCTCATGCGTGGCAGATGTCAAATCAATTCCATTTACCGAGATAATCTGATCACCTCTTCTAAGCTGACCACTCTGATCTGCCGGTCCTCCAGCCAAAATGAAGGAAATGAAAATCCCTTCACTATCTTCACCGCCAACAATATTAAAACCTAGCCCGGTTCCACCTTTCACCAATGTAACTGAACGTGGTTCCCGACTCATGTCTTCATCGCTAAGCACTCGTGGCGTCGTTCCACTAAGTCCTCCTAAACTACCACTACCTCCACGATCAGCAGCACTGGTGACTGAAGTACGACTTTGAGAACCGGTTGTGGTTCCACTAGCAATTCGCTCATCACTTGTTGCCGGCCCAAGTGTGTTGAGAGTTGATGGTGTTGGGGTGGTTGGCTTTGTTGGAGGAGGTGTTGCGATTCTCTTAAAATCTGTTTGCTGACTTTGTGGCGGTGGCGTGCGCGCTGAATCAATTCCAAGTGACTGGCCCATCATGCTTACTAATGTCGGATCAGGTTTCGAAACTAAAAGGATTACCCGATTTTCGGCTGATTTCAGAGTGGCTACTGCCTCCTCGTGTGTCACATTTTCCAAGTTCTTTTCACCCGTCTGTTTAAAAAAATGTTTGCGCATCTTGTTTATATTATGCAAATGGGAAAATCAAGGGACTATATCAATAATCTTAAATGTGTTTCCTCCTTGGCATTAATGCTCAACAATTTACCGGGGTATTCCGCACAGCAACAAGCTTATCTCCTACAGCCAAGCGGCCATCAGCGTGAGCAGCACCTCCTTCGGAAATTTTTGTTACGTATATGCCGTTGTCACCAGGAATGTGTTGGTTCCCTATTCCTCCAGCTATACAGAAATTTGACTTACATTGTACATCATTCGGCATCAATAGGTTGGAATAAACTGTTACCGTATATCCCTTACCTATACTAAATCCAAGACCTTTTCCACCCTTGAGTAACTCGATTTCCATCACACGAGGGCCTTTGCTATGTCCCTTTCTCTTGACATGCTATCCCATAAAAAGTACAGTGATAAGCATTTCAGCGTAGTGTTTGTTTCGTTATTCTACGAGCCATTATTGCTCTATTCTCCATGAAAGTGATAATCTATGCCAATTCTTAGCTAGATACATACCAATTTAACTGTATTTCCAGCACGCTTTAGTGCATCCACCGCTGCAGCATGCGTTACATCGACCACGGAAATATTGTTGACCCTCATGATCACATCTCCAATTCGTAGCCTTCCATCAGTAGCTGCTGCTCCTACCTGATATATACATACACATACATTGGTTTATTGCTACCACGAATTATGTCGGTTCGCTAAATATTTACAACGAAACTCGGAAAGTATGTGAAAACACAATCAAAAACGCTCAGAAACAAATACGCTTCTTTTGATCGTACATGCTTTACTCAGCAATGCTGAGTCAGCATTAGGCTTTGCCTGTATTGAAATGGACAAATACAAAATAGTGCAGCAATACAACAATCTTGCATTGTAGACACAAGACACAATCATTATTCTCATGTGTAATATAATATAACGCTATATAAACGCCTTTGTTTGCCTTACATTTACAACCTGGAAAAGCACCGCACCACCGCAATGATCTCTGAATTTATTACACGCATAATAATAGTAGTCAGGCACAGATTGCACCGTAGAGCAATATACATATAGTTTGTTCATACTACCTAGGCTAAAAAAGGTGGCTCTAATAATAAGATCGATACACCAAAAGTGGTTCCAAATCATGTATAAGAGTAATAGAATAACATATTCGTAGCAAAATGTGCCATGCAGTTCAACTCGTTTCCGGCACGTTTTTTTGTGAAAATAGAAAAAGTAACGAGCCTTAAAAGCCTTGGGGGAACAAACATGTAATAAAACGCGAGCAGCACAAAGCTCGGGCTGTTTCCAAAAAAACTGAATTACATTTTGCCCGTCTGAAGAAAGCAGTTAAAGTCAACAAAATGATAACGTGGAATAAAACGCATTTGATTCGCTTCTGGTTATTATACGGCAAAGGCGTAGAGAAAGGAAAGTGAAAGACCAGTTGATTTTTTTATGACGACCGCATACAATACAAAACTCAGGTTGAAGCGTATGACCTCCTGGTAGAGTGTGGTGGTAGAAGATCATCCATGGAATAAAAAAATAATAGCAGCGAAAGTAAATTGAAATTCTACTGACCTGCTATGAGCTTGGTAATATAAATAGATGGATCATTGTCGACATGAGGATTGTCTGTGCCGCCAGCGATACTAAAGCCCAAGCCAGAGCCTCCACGTTCCAATACTATCTCCTCATACTCCCAATCTTCTTCGCCCCCGTTCCTTGATGCCTACAAATATTACCAAAAACATCCATCATAAACAATTATGTAATAATCCATTATTTACATTTAACGTTACAAAAAAACTAAGTTCGAGGAAATGTGTACAAAACGGAAATTATTGGCATCCAGGTTACAACGTATTTAAAAAAAATTAATGACGAAACTTGACAGTTTGGTCATTGCGTCATTCAGAATAACTCATTCCTTCTTTTAGTGAGCTTTGCCGTATGTTAGCGCTGTTTCTACTGCTTAAATTGAAAAAGTACCATCTGTATATCTCTCCACACGTGTGAATTCTACATCTGTTCTTATAAGCTTTTCTACATGTAGTCCTGATATAAATGAAATTTCCCAAACGTGTTTGTACCATAAAATGATTTAGCTCTGTCTGATTTCTGTCCACCAGTCAACACATTATTCCGTTCATATCGTATGTGTGCAATTATAGCCCTCACAAAACATAACGACACTATTACTCATAAACACCAAAAAACCAAATATATATATACACAGCAATCCAAAGACTTTTAAATTAGTTTGCCATATAACATGCTTTTTGACACAACTTCAATTCTCCTTTGTATAAAGACTGCAACTTTCATATGCATGGTGTTTGCAGTGTCACATATTATGCAGTGGCTTGGGTGGTAGTATCCAATAAGACCGCCCTCCTTCATTATCATTCATAATCAAATAACAGAGAAAGCAGATGAAAGCAAATAACAACTCTTCAACTCTTTCGTGTAGTTAATTCTGTGAGTTCATTACTTCCGCAATTTGAGTACAAGGGAAAAACAGGTAAAGAGGGACGAGATGGAAAACTAGTATAGATATATACATAGACATATGCCTCATTTTTCACTCACTGGCTACAAAACATCATTTTATTCACCACTAAAAAGTTTTGCTTTCACATTTTACTCACTTTACTAGCTGCATGTGTATTCTAAAGCAATGTTTGCTAATGCTGACTTTCCTAATAAAAAATCCATACATGAAAAACACTGATTCATATACGCAAAAAGGAGAATAGGTATTAAAATTAAAAAGGAAT
>JAANSP010001012.1:0-17243 GCA_036850745.1 Homidia socia
ATTCACCATTGATTGAATTTCACTTGTTATAACAGTTGTTGTATCAATTGTTCAATCTATTTTAATGGAAAAGTTTCGGAAGAAAAGAAACTAGTGCTGACGTAGCTGTAGTAGCTGGAAAGTGTCAAACGTATTATTATTGATTAATGTTGTATTCTATGAAGTAAGTGGTGTTCTAAACTAGTTTAAATTGCACTGAGTGAATATTATCAATTAACTTAATAAATATTAATGGACAGACAAGTTTGAATTTCCGTAAAAAAATAATGTTGTGATCCTTGAAGTTGCGGTGTGCATTTGATAAGGGATGAAATTAGGTAGTTTATTTTTTCGCATTTTAGAAGATGAGACCCACTCGTGGTGGTGGAAATCCGTCCAGAGGAGGAAGACGAAGAGGGGTTGGTCGAAGAAGGCACAAAAAGAATAATAATCCTCCAGTACCCAGCCAACCCAGTGGTTGTACTGAATGCAATAAACCGGAACCTGTGTATAAATGTCCTAAATGTTTTCTGAAATAGTAAGTTCATTTATTGTTGAAAGGTCAGGAAAAAACATGTAACAGGTTTAACATTACTAGCAAATAATATTCATGATTATACATTTGGTTTTAAAGTTGTTCCGTAGCTTGCTGCAAAGAGCATAAAGCCCGTTGTTCTTTATCCGTTACCACAACAGTTGAAACTGAAACCGTTACATCTTCCGGGTGCACAGAGTGTGACCGACCAGAATCTGCGTATGCATGTCCTACATGTTTAAAAAAGTTGTAAGTAAATCTCATGTGACATAAGAAGATGCTAATGCCAAATTATTCTGATATAATTAATTTTGAAAACATGTTTGATTTTACAGTTGTTCTGAAGATTGCTGCCAAGAGCATAAAACCCGATGCGCCGCCGCACCCAAACGGCACTACAACTACGAGTTTCCAACTGAAGACACGGTACCTTTGGAAAAACTTTTGGAAATTAAAAATGATGGTTAGCTATTGGTGTACAGAATTATCAGTATTTTGTTTTGATCATGATAGTAATAATAATAATAATAATCATAAATCAATTTCATTCATACAGAGAGGATCAATTCACTATTAAAAAGTTCAAAATTGCGGGCATTGATTACGAAGCTAGATGAAATGCAGAACCCGGCAAGCTCCTTCAGAAACATTATGGCAAACCCTGAATTTAGAGCTTTTAGCGACACTGTACTGGATATCGTAGGCGTTAAAGATGATTATAATATTGCATAATACTACACCTAATGTATGATCATGTTTTATAGCATTTATTCAAGCAACATTTATGCCATGTCATTTACTTTAAATTGTTCTAATGTTTTAACTATTTTTTCATGCTGCTGTATCAACAATATAATATTGATTTTTATATTTTTACTTTTTTCAAATGGCAGTTATGACAATGAGACTTGAAAATAAAATAAGTGAAATGAATATAATTTCTTCGTACTTGAAAACGGGTCATTTTATTTAACGTGACGTCCTTTTATCTTAATTATAGCATCTTCGTATAATAATAACTTTACATAATACAGGTGGCTAGTTTGTACAATTTCTTTCATAAATAATGTACATTAAAACAATCACCTACCTACTTATTACACGATATTAGCCTAAGAATTACAAATACTGTACAAACATCAAAGCTGATTGCATAAAACTTAACAAGTTAAAAAAGCGTTCGTTAATTTTTAAAAACTATAAAAACAATAGCAAAAAATAATGATCAACAAAGGCTGTTTTAGAATGGGAATAAAAATCCTTTGATACTAAAAGTAACGAGCACAAAAGGAAGAATTCAATAAAGAACGTTGACCATATGAAACAAATGGTCCGGTTAAAACATTTTTTAATCAATACACTGATGCACCAGTAAATACGATGACAAAATTTAATGGACATAACTTGAATTAATTAGCATATTATACTAGAAATTTATACGACTCAATTCTGCTGCTACAAATTACACCTTAAATGTGACTGTCCCCTTTCTTTTCTCCCACTTTTTCTTGTTGTTGTGAATGTTACCTTTAGGAAAAAACTAATTATTAATAAAGATTATTGGATCTCATTCAAACAGGAAAAAAGGTTCCGACTTCCGACAGAGTTCATAAAAGTACCCAGATTTTAAATTTGCTTTTTTAATATATCATTAGAACACCATTTTCTGCTTTGTTCTGATTTTGTAGATGTAAATCCGACTCTAGTTATTTTCCCTAATAACAGAAGCAAACAGTCTTTTCTTGGGTTGTATAAACGATAACATAATCAATTTCGCCATGAGTATTTTTATTATTCCAAATGCATTAATATATATTTACCAACCAGCAGATTTTACTTGTAATCTTCACCGATTTTAAAATTTGGTAAGTGCTTTTTTAAACATAATTCATCGTTTCAATATTACAATAATCGATTAAATGTATAACGAATTGTTTATTTTGCTGAGACGGAACGGCATCCTAGGTTTAATATTTTTACATTTTTTTATCTTCTTTAAAAACGTTCATTTTCTCTATTTACTGGTATAGCTCAAACAACTACGTTTATAGTAATATTATGACACATTAGGTACTTTTATATTTGAAACTACATATTATAATATATAAACATGCAAATAATTCAAATTTCATATTTTGTGCTACAATAACTTTGAATTATAATTTCATAGTTTATATAATTTGTCAAGTTACTACATAACAATAAATACTTTTTTCTTATGGTTAGTTGTTACACCTAAATTGTTTACTTGCTTCTACCGTACAATATTATTAATATTATTTTACCCTTAATCTTGTTATGTTTTTGTAACTAATTAATTGACTCGTCAACACTTATGAAAATACTTACACGGTACGGAATAAAAATAAAAAAGAAGACAAAAACGGAAAATATCACATTGAACTCGGCATCATTTTATACGTTTATCTAGTTTAAAGTAATTATACTGCTAATTATTTTTATTAGTTAGATTTCATTGTATCGTCTGTGTGCTAATGAATCACTACGTTGTACATTAACCAGCTATATAAAACATTAACAGTGAGTAACAATGTATTGAAAAAACTAAATTCACAGTGAGTTGGTGGAGGGGAGAAAAAACAGCAAAAATCCTAAGATAAGAAATAGAAATTGTCGAAAGGTTTGACGCTTATTTTCTGCCATGCCAAACGAACGAAACATAAATTCTCTAAATGAATAAAAAAAATAACCCGCATAGAAGATTTATGTCGTGCAATGACTTTTTTTCGACATTATTTTAAAGAAATTTAATTTAATTTTGGCACGATTGCATTAACCAAGAAGATTTATAAAAGTCAGAAACCGGTTTGGTTGAATGGATTAAAATTATTTAATTGTACAACGTTACACATGTCACATATGTAGTACAGTAATAGTTACAACAAAAATTTTCAAGTACTAGCTGCACTAGTGAACAGGAGCAGAATAAAAAATTACATAATAAACAGAGCGTGCAACAGTGTTGAAGAAAGCTAGCTAGAACAAAGGACTTGGGTATATGGGAACACAGTTTGTGGTAAGAAAGAAGAAAAATTAATTCATGAAGACAGAGGTCTATTAAAACCGCAAAAGAAAACACAACTAATGAACCTTCAAAACGACAAGTGACACAACAACGTACGATATTTAAGTCACAATTATAAACTTGACCTAAAAATTGGTTATATTAAGTAAACGCGTTGTATGTAAGCCGAGACGGCATTTTTTAAATCTTATTTTTTAGATGTACCAATATCGTATCGACGCTTTTATATTTATGATTAAATACTTTATGCTACTATAATGTATAGTTATACTAACAGTTATTATAATAAAGTTCTTTTTACGCATCTACTTAAATTGGATTAATTATAATATTTGTGTGTAGTTTAGGAAATAAAATTGTTGTATTATTAATAATTAATTATTATTTTTTATCAAAGTCTAATTTATCATACGACACTCTCTTCCTCCAGATTTTTTGAGATTTTCTTAGAGCTTTGGCCACCAACATTATTGGATATACTACTTGCGTGATTATTCACAACCATGGGATTATTTTGAGTCTCTTTTCTCATCGACGATTGGACAGGATTGGCACTATTGGCACTAGAAAAACTGGCGGATGCCACTGAATTGGCATTACTAACAGGTCGTTGACTAAAACCGTACGGGCTTGGAGAATCGGGCGAGTTTAGTTGTTGACTAACTTGTTGTGCACAGTTCCGTTTTTCCAGCCAAATTGCATACTCGGCCTGCGCTAAGAGTTTTTCTACGTGTTCCAGTTGCTCCTTATGATTGAGTAGACGCTGGAGTCCAGCCGAGTGAGAGTTACTGTCGAGAGACTCAGTCCTAGATAAAATATGTTCTGTTTGGTTTAGAAGGTGCTCCACACAGCCAACTATCGTGTTGTTGGAGGTGGGAGTTGGTACGTAAAGTGGCGAGGTTCCGGGGCGAACTGCGGCAGGCGAAGGGGCTGATGATGGATTATTGGGAGACGTTGGGGTTCTATCATACGGGGTGTTCCCGGCAGTCCGGTGCTGCTGCTTTTGCAGAGGAAGAATCGGGAGCCGTCGAATGTCTTCGACCGAGTTTCCTCTGTAATCCCTGTAAAGTTAATAATGTTATTAAATTCAATCCCACCCAACTATTTTAATAGTCTCAACTCATTAATGAAGAGCAATTAGGACTAAGCCGAATTGTATTAAGCTTTATAAGGACACGATTTTCACAAAAAAACCAACACAAAACACAAGTATGTGTTCGTAACTGGAAAATCTTCTCGCAGTAGTTGCATCTCTATTTTTTTTAGTACATGTGTATTAATACTACTACTGGAATGAACTGTAGGGAAACTGCGTAGCAACTGACTTGAGTTTAATGTCTAATTATAAATCGCTTAACAAAAAACATTGTGTATCATTATTATTATTAGATATATAATATGATATCCGCACACATACCTGGCATACACAACTTCAGGAAGTTCTCTCCCGTTTTTCGAGTGTATATCAGAGACTATTCCAGAGTCTGGAGTAACGTCATGGCTGAGATTCACTGGAACAGTACGGAGGAGGATTACCCATTCCAGGTAAATGACTTGAGCCTGGGGTGCCCAGCTGGAGCACAAAGTTTCGTCCAGCTTGATTATTTCCTGGTGTGGTCAATGAGGCAGACGGTGGGCCAGCTGCTGCTGCAGCATATCGTATTCTGTCTATTGTTCTTGCCAAGTCAGTCCGACCAACCATTCCATTTCCATGGGGGTGATGCAAATTGTGAGGATGTAAATTGAAAGGAACACCAGCACCTGAAGCTGTGCTGCCTCCTCTACCAGGCTGATTGCCACTCAGATTTGGAATCGAGCCTATTTGCTCTATTGTGTGAGCTAAAGGAGGGCAGAGCGTTTCTGAAATTCAAAAGGATATAAAATGAATATATTATTGGCGTGTTCCAATTTAGCACACAATCATGTCGACATTATTGTACATGCACTCCTACTGCTTTAGCTGCTTCCCTATAACGGCAGTAATACCACCACTAATAATAATAATAATAATGGAAGAAAGGGGAAAGTATGTATCTGTGTAGGTTCTGCCGTTCTGCTTTTCTAAACAACCCTTTCTCTTTTTCTCCTGCCGTTTTACTACCAGGCTGATTGCCACTCAGATTTGGAATCGAGCCTATTTGCTCTATTGTGTGAGCTAAAGGAGGGCAGAGCGTTTCTGAAATTCAAAAGGATATAAAAGGAATATATTATTGGCGTGTTCCAATTTAGCACACAATCATGTCGACATTGTACATGCACTCCTACTGCTTTAGCTGCTTCCCTATAACGGCAGTAATACTACCACCACCACCACCAATAATAATAATAATGGAAGAAAGGGGAAAGTATGTATCTGTGTAGGTTCTGCTTTTCTAAACAACCCTTTCTCTTTTTCTCCTGCCGTTTTTGCAGCTACCTAAGTAGTTTACTACATATTACCATTGAACTTACATATGAAGCTGTTAGCGAACTGTGAGAGCATTAGAACTGAAAGTAAATCTCAAGTGGGCTTAGCTCGGAAATTAAATCTGCTCTCTATGCAAATAAGCGTGCATATATCACTTGAGGAGTGTACCGTTTGCTTCTGCTGCCTGCTATCGCTATTTATATATTTATATGGACAGGCTTAAATTCACAAAGGAAATCTTTCATGGTTTTCTCCTTTTGTGCCGATTCACTGAGGCATTTGCAGAAAACATTGCATCACGACGGCTGGGTGGCAGTACTAGTGGCTGAGTAGCTCGTTCTCTTACACCCTGATATTGTATAATTTTGCATGTTTCTCCTGGCTAGCTAGAGGAGAAAATAATGGAAAGAAGAGGGAAATCATAATAATGAACCAGAGGTGGGGTTAATTAGCAAAAAATAATGAAGCCACATAACAACATTAGGGAATGCGGTAACAGGTCGAGGCAAGGCACATTAGTGCTCGTTTGAACTACAGAAAGAAAGCTCAACTGTGGCAGTAGTAGTATTTTGCTTTGTGGGGAAAGGCAGCCGCGGTAGTAGTATTAAAGGGGGGAGTATATTTATGATGATAGAGAATTGTAGCATGTAAATACTCCATTCATTCACAGTATGCAGCGGTGGAGAAAGTGGAGATGGTGGGAATGAATATGATCATGGTGGCTTACCAATTGTGTGTGCCAAGTTGTTTCCTCGTGGTCTTGACGTATCATAAATGGAGTCAATGGTTTTCGTCAAGTCTCTCGAAATGGAGTATATGTAATCTCTAGGGGACAAAAGAACACGGTCGGATCCACTATAAGCAAAATGTAAACATTTATGTAAGTACATGACATAGAATGTAAATAAAGAAATACGAGTCAAATATGTAATTTTAGTTAGCTGTTAGTCTTTCTAGAGTTATTTGGGTTGAAAGTAACAAAATGCATGTTACAAAATGTGGAAAAAAATTTCATGCAAGAATAGGATTAATGGTTGAGTATCGCAGAACATATTGTGGAAATTATTACTTTCATTGTGCACTACTTATTACGTCAAAACTAACATTATTAAAAATAGTCAATTAATTTTCTTAAATTCCTTAAAAAAATAAAGAAATGTTAATGTTTTATTTGTTAAAGTTTCTATTTTGAGAATGACGTGCACAATCTTTGACCGCTTTACCGGAAGTGAAAGTAGAATATAAGGAGCATGGCTCTTCGTAGAGATAGATTCAGTCGATCATAAGTGATCAGAGTTTTCTATCATTTGGAACATTCAGTTATTCATGTTGAGTTAGAAATCAGTCTTGAACACTTACCTATGATTTGAGCCAGTGGAAGAGCCCGCATTTACAAAGGGAGCTATTTTAACGCTTTCAAGAACTCGCATAGATATTATTAGTCTCTCTATCATCTTTGGATCCCCCACCAGTGCACAGTAATGGGTTTTCATGTTGGTGGCTTAGATGATTGACCTCACGAGATTTTGCTGGAGTGCCAAAAACTACCTTCGTTACTAAAAGACTTGCTGGTGCTGGCTCAGGGAGTTTTAGTCCTTGAGGAAATCCATCAACTGGCGTTCCTGGCAGGGAGTGAGACGGACCTCCAGTCCCTAGACGCAAAGGTAAACCTCTTCCAACACTGGATCGGTATTCACCCAGTCTTTCACCTGGATATTAAATATGCATCGTTCATTTACTAACGTCTCCCATTCTTTCCTCACTTTTTTTTCTTCTTCTTCTTTCACTCTCCTCTCTCTTCTCTACTTGTCTTTCTCACTTTTATTTTCTTCTCCATCTCACTCTTCTCAATAGACCAAACTTTTATTCCATCAAATTCACTCGTACAAAAAATTGAGTTATTTTACCTGGAAGGGCTCTTTCTCCAAAAGTCTTGCCTCGCAACGACGACCGACTCTCTGTCGGCCCTAACATCATCACGTCCGCTCGAGCATTCGAACTAGAATTACAGGGTTCACCAAGAAAAAGAGTCAAATTACTGAAAATGTATGCGCATAATAAAAATCTTTTCTACATTCCCGTAAGAAAGAAAAAAGGAAATCAGGACACCCAACCGAATTTTATTTCCATTTATTACTCCTTTTCTCTCTTCTTCTTCCATTTCTACACCATTCGTTTTAACTTCAACAACTCACTTGTATGTATAAAATAGTTTCTCGAAAAAAATACTCGTAAATATTATATAATAATAATAAGACATGGTTTACTCCTTACCTGTACATGGGAATACATCTTTGTACAGCGGTATTGGAAGATACCATCGTTGGGAATATATCGGCATTGATTAATCCTACGTTGCTCTTATTTATTGGTACACGAGTTAACTTACTGCAAAGGAGAAACATGAGAAAAAAAGGAAAGTCAATAAAACTGAGAAGTTAATTAAACTGCAAAGGAAGTAGGACCATTAGTCTTTTACAAACTTTTTTTTTCTTCCAGATTACGCTCATGTGATAATGTTAATGTTGTAGATTTAGCTAGAGATTTAGTTTAGTTCCCCTTTTAAAAATGAGTCAGTAGAGTAGGAAGGTGAAACGTGAGTAACAAGATAAAATAAAATAAATGTATATCTAGAAAAAGGAAACCAAGCCGTGATAACGGTTGTCATGTTTGCTCACCTTATAAACCGGATGTCTGCAGAAGAAATAGTTACAAGAAGGAGTAAAATGACTATGGCAAATTCCAGCATTCTAGCACACAAGCTTAGAACCCAACCAGTCCATGTTGATGTGGCTTCACATTCTCCTCGTCCCTAGAAGGAGGGCAGGCAAAAAAAATCGTAAAGTTTTATTCGCTTGTTTACTGCCTGTCATACAAACTGACATGGTTTAACGACTCCCCACACATGTTCATTCATTTGTAATGCCACCACTAACGACAAATACGGTTTTGGGTTTTGGCATTTTTTATTTCTCTAGTTTTGGAATTGGAACGGATGGACGGTTTCTGTGTCGTGTCGTGACACGGACAGTAGTAATAAAATGGACTAAGCAAATAACTTTTGTGAGCTATATTCCATAATAAAAGTAAAATGAATGCGACATGCTGCTGCTGCTGGAAAAATGGATGAATGTAGAGCAGCAGAGAAGTGATTGTTAGCTGTGTGGTGACTTACCATCGCAACAGAAATAATTATCATGGTGGAGAGACAGAGGGCGAGAAGAGAAGCGCCGAACATGGCTCTGGCTTGAAGACATCCCCATTTTGCCACGTAGCCCCTCTTTTTGAAAGAGGACAAATTGCTGCTGCCGTTAGCAACGACAGCCGGCGTCCCACCGGCATTGGATAATGTACTGCCACCATTGATGGCAGAGTTGGAGATGCCACCAGGTCCGTTGGCATTTCCTCTCTCATTGGCAAGTCTGACGTAGAAGGGCTTGAACTTGAGGAGATAAGCGAGTGACATGAGTGCCAAAACGACATGTCCAAAAATCCAGGCCACTTGAGATAATAACCCATGGTTATGTGGATGGAAATGAGCTCCGAGTGACAGGGAAAGTGGAGGACCAAGAGCCACTGAGGAGATTATGAGGATCATGTAGCACGGGATCGTGTAGGATTTGATAAAGGGGAAAGGGAAGCGTGCAAGGTGGAGTGCAACGAGAATAGTTATGACAAACAGGGCAGCTGGAAGTGTAGAGATGATGGGAAGCCATGTCGGTCTCGAGTCTGGAGAGCACAACCAGCCAGACAGCAGTATGAAAGCTCGGGATGCGGAAGTTGTGAACAAGAGCAGCAGGATTATCGAAAATGGTACGAAATCTGTCAAAAAATTTAAAGTCACACAAAAGAAATATGCAGTTAGTATTACCATTCCAATGTCCTTGTATGGATTAGCGTTTCCGCCTTCACGAAATATATCGCAAATAAATAAGTTCATATTTAATGCTGCGCTATTATTATTATCGTCATTACTAATACATTTTCAAGTGTCTTTTCTGCCAAAAAACTCTTCTTCATTGTGCCATGCATATTATTACTCTACATGAATCTATACTACTTACAGAGACGACTTCATCCTTCACTATCGCATTTTCTCATCGAGCATTACAGACTACAATAAATAATCGTGAATATTCCGATCAGAGAAAAAGTGCTACGGAATGACAAGGAACGTGTTGTTATTTTTTTATCGAGCATTACAGACTACAATAAATAATCGTGAATATTCCGATCAGAGAAAAAGTGCTACGGAATGACAAGGAACGTGTTGTTATATTTTTATCTTGTTGTCTACGTCAGCAGAAAAAATAACGACAGAACACTATTTTATTATAAGGAACCTTAAAGATGGATAGAAACGAGTAATAGCAGCTTACGACAACAGTTCTCTTTTTCACTCCCCGTAAATCTTTTTGATCGAGAATGACTTTTCAAGTAGAATAAAAAAATATATACAGTTGTAGCGCATTTCTAATCTAGCTCATTCCATTTGTCGTTGTTCAATTTATTGCTATATAATCTCAAATAGATTTTCGATCAATCTTTTTATTTGATCGAGAATGACTTTTCAAGTAGAGTAAAAAACATATATACACAGTTGTAGCGCATTTCTAATCTAGATCATTCCATTTGTCGTTGTTCAATTTATTGCTATATAATCTCAAATAGATTTTCGATCAATCTTTTTTTATAGAAATACTTATATATCCAGTGAAGTCATCATTATTATTAGAAATTTCATTTCTACGATTGTGTCCTGTTCTGCAGCAGATAACAGCGAGATGGCAGAGCGTGCATACGATGCGAATTTCCCATTTATTTCTTGTTAACCCTATTGATTTTGCTCAGAAATAAAAAAANCAGAGCGTGCATACGATGCGAATTCCCCATTTATTTCTTGTTAACCCTATTGATTTTGCTCAGAAATAAAAAAGTAAAGTTTGCTCTGATATTCTATTCTGCTTGCTGCTCTATTCGAGCTGCGATAGAAAAGGTAAAAAAAGAGATAAATAGATGAAAACACAATATCACGAATTTATTCACGTTTAGATCGTGTTACGTTTTAGAAATTTGCCTTTTTGATTTTTTTTTCATTGTTTCGCAAAAAAAGACACGGGTACAACAGACATTCTAACTTATAATCCAGCAATATATACGCATGACTTACCTCTAACGTTGAAGTGGAGCGAGTAGAGGATGGCAATAGCAAATAGGAGACAGAGCACGCTCGTGATCGAAAAGAGGATTCCCATTAACTTGCACTGATGCTTCCAGGCTAAAAAAACAACACGGGAACATTAATGATACTGCACTACATACGTTATACTTTTAGTTTAATAAATCCTTTAAAAATAAGTATAGTTTTACCTCCGCACAGAGCATCACAAACGATGTACTTGGGCCCTAAAACGATCATTAAATTCGATATATTATATTGAGTTATAAAGGAAAGGAGAAAAAAATTATTATTCCAAAGAGTGCTCCCTGCTGTTAAGTCACTGAATACGCTGTACTTGTGTTCACCAGTTTATACTCTCCCTCTAGCTTATCATATAAGGAAGTCGCAAAATACGTTGAAAGTAGTAGCCGATAGCAGCAGCAGTATACGGCATTATTGTCATTATTATTGTCATTGCATTGTATGTACTGCGATAGATAACCCGTTCTATGAAGGCATATTATTATTATCATCCATGCCGCTGCTCCCATTTTAAAAACAGAATGCAGCAGCAGCAGGAGAAGAAAAAAAATTGTTACTGTTTTGGCGAGTTTTGTGTCACCTCTATCAACAGTAGCCCAATACTGACATGGTTGGATTTTTGGCGTTTGTAGCGTATTAGGAATGCGTATAAAAACTCGGATCATTATTACTATTATTGCCAAAGGTTTATCCGGAAAACTGAAAGGCGGTTCAAATGAATTGCAAGGGAAATAATGTGACTCAAGCCGGATAACAATGGAATACTTGCAGCCAAACACCACCACCACCACCACTGCTGCTGTGAGTTGACGACAATAGTTGATGATTTTCTTCCGTAATGGTAGTACTACTACTGCCTATCTAGTCTACCAACCACTTCAAACGATACAAAGATTTATAATAAAAAACAAGGACTTGGTGCTGCTGCTGATTCTGGTAGCGGTGCGCTCTTCATGCTTTGTCGCAGTTCAATAGGGTATCGATATAATGAGGACAACACAACAACGGCGATGAAACACATTTTTGGATTACTCTTTGCGACATAACGAGAAGCACACTGCTGTGAGTTGACGACAATAGTTGATGATTTTCTTCCGTAATGGTAGTACTACTACTGCCTATGTAGTCTACTAACCACTTCAAACGATACAAAGATTTATAATAAAAACAAGGACTTGGTGCTGGTGGGAGCGGTGCGCTCTTCATGCTTTGTCGCAGTTCAATAGGGTATCGATATAATGAGGACAACACAACAACGGCGATGAAACACATTTTTGGATTACTCTTTGCGACATAACGAGAAGCACTTTCCTTGTTGTAGGTTGTTGGAAAAAGTGTTCCGCGTCTGTTGTAGTAGTGTGATATTCAGGAGAAAAAAAGTCCCACTTGGTGTATGCATGTGACATAACAGCAAGCGACCATTCTCTACCTCTTGTCCTTTCACTGGGATTTTTTTTATCAAAAAAGGCTCAATGAGTTTTGTGACCATTAACATTTTGTGATGGTGCTAGAGTGGTGGGAGTAATGGTGTTCGACTCATTGCTTATAGACAGTAATAATAATGACATCATATAATATAAAAAAGTGGATAGAAGCAAAAGTGAATGGGCTGTTGCCGAGAAGGATGAGAGTTTACGGTGAACACAAGTACAAAAATGGACCAATGACCACAGACAAAGGAGCATATTATTTTTTTGTTATTGGAAAAATGTGGAATTTATTAACGTTCCGTACCATTCTCATCACGGGAATCCAATGACTCTTGGCCAGCATGACCTGAACTCGCATCTTTATTCCAGATACCGCGTTTCCCTTGCACATCGTTCGGATTGGTGGCAACGTGACTTCTTGCAGAATCCTCTGCAAGTCCGGATTCGTCTTCATCGTAGAAATAGGGACCCCCTCCTTCCCCTCGGCTTCCATCCAAGTGATTACTGGAGCCGATACTGCCAGAAGTTGGTTGATAACGATCATGATGACTATTTCCAAAGTCTCTGTCGGAATCGTCGCCCAAACCACTGCCACCTATTCCATTGCTACTACCCTGGTTATGTCCTCCGTAGTTATTATTGTTATTATTATTGTTACTGCTGCTGCCACCACCAACACTAGTGTCACCACCATCATCCAGCACTGTGCTGCGGCTTGTTGCAAGGTTACTCGGATTTGGCAACGTATGCTTAGGAATGGCAATGTTATTTGTCAGTTGATCCATATTGTATAAAGTGGATGAACCCTTGGAACTGACAGGTGATGGCACGAAAATAGGATTCTTCGGGTTGAAGACAGCACCATGGCCATTATTTCCTGATAAGTTATTATTACTATTACTATTTGTGCTACTACTGACTCCACCGGAGCTCCCACCACCACCAGGAGAGGACGCACTGTTCAGGTTATCGTTTCCTGAAGATGACTGTTGCTGCGTGGGATTGTGGTGTCCGTGCGGGTAGCCACGGTTCCCCAGCACATCCGTTGTGTAGTTGACATCGGGGATGATATCTGCAAGAATACCAAAATTGTCGTAAATGCAAATTGACTATTAATGTTATTGGAATACATGCACCACCATTCTTTATTTTCCTTCTGTCTTTCTGACAGACAATTTTCAAAGCCTCGGTAAAAAATGAACGGAATTTCTACAATTACTCTCTCCCCACCGCCACTGTCATTCAATTATATTTTCAAAGTTTCTCTGGTTTGGCAAAAGTAACCGCCCTTGGGGAGCTATGGTAATGGAATAGGTAAAAATGGTAGCTGTGGGAGTGATGAACAAGGCACATAACTATATATCATGAAAAGATGGCCATGAAAAGGGAAAATGACAATAACGGCTTTGGTACAAGTGTACTACTGTGAAATAAAAGCAAAGTTGGTGGTGTACGTAGGTATAGGTATGCTCGTGTTCATTGTTCATTGATATTACCATGTAGATCAGGGAGTGCGGGCTCCCATTGGGGAATTCTTCCGGAACTTCCTGCTAAAATACGAGTGACAGCAGGGTTTGAAAGAATGGGATTGAAAATCGAAGGCTTCACCAGGAGCAGCTGGGGTTATGCCGAGCAGAGGATGAGCATCGGACTCTGCTCCTGTGTCTCCACCAGAGGAAGACGAGCCTCCAGAAGTGCCGCCATTCACCCCGGCTGGTGAAACCTTGGAAAAGACTCCATTCGCGTCCTTTTCCAATCCTCTGGATGACTGGTGTCCATTAGTGTCGATACCAGTTGGCTTGAGACCACCATTTCCACCCTCATCACTTCCCACTTTATCTACATCAGACTTTGTTCCTCTGTTACGATTATGGTTCCGATTGGCAAGATTGCCGTTGACATTTTCCAAACTACCTTTCTCCCCGCTTGCGGAAATCTGATCTCCATTCCTTTGCTGAGGTGGGCCGCCGGATGAGGAGGGCCTCCCTTTCTCCTTGGGAAACGGCAAAGGTGTTGGATACTGTTGTCTAGGTGGAGTTTGTGTTGACAAATGTGGCGGATTTAGGATGAGTGGTGGTGGAGGCGGTCGACGACCAAACGCCTCTCCACCTCGCGACATTCGTAAAAATCCCTCATCTAAAACAAAAAAGAAAGAAAAAGGCATTATTTTCAATATCCAATCCAATTTTTTATTCCACTTTCGTCCTCTTGAAATATACAAATAGGCGTATAATGTGTCAATGTTTCTCCGCTACAGTTTACACTTTTTTCCCGTTCTCTCGCTTCCAAAAATTCAGAAAGACTGGGACTCTAACCACTGAGCATTTGTCAAGCATTTAAGCCAAAAAAGAAAAACGCGCAAAAATTTCTCTTCTCAATAACAAACCATGTCACATGAGAAAATCCTTCCAAGTAAACTGCCTAATAATATGTTATTTTTATGCACGTCACATCCATGCTTTTTAAAAAGTTAGAATCTGCCAGAAAAGCTTACACACAAGTCATGCTAAAAAAAACTCAACGGTTCAGTCGGCACTCGGCACAGTCACTTTTCATCAACATTTAAGTAAAACGGTTACTCACACGTGTAATTTTTTCCTGAAAAAATATAAGTTGATTACATGTTTGCAGCACTTATTTCCCCTCCTTTCAAAAGATTGAAGAAAGGACTCATAATGAAACTTATTGAGAATAAAGAAAAAACTATGCTGTAAACGTTCTCGTCCTCGTAAAAACTACAATGTGCCCAAAATAGCAAGTAGCTTCTAAAAAAAATTTCAAATTGCCTATACATTGTACATTGTAGGTACACACAATAGAATACACTTATAATGCAGTATTGCAGCACTTATTTTCCCTCCTTTCAAAAGATTGAAGAAAGGACTCATAATGAAACTTATTGAGAATAAAGAAAAACTATGCTGTAAGCGTCCTCGTCCTCGTAAAAACTACAATGTGCTCAAAATAGCAAGTAGCTTCTAAAAAAATTTCAAATTGCCTATACATTGTACACACAATAGAATACACCTATAATGCAGTAGCTTCTATACAGTTTCAAGTCAAAAGCTTGAATGGAAGTGAGAAGAAGAAAAAAAGTAATGAAGGTGCTTTCACCCAGCAAAATTAAGGCCTTGTGCTTTCACTCTGTTTCTCTGCTTTTCTCCACTTTTTTATACTTTGTCCTCCTTTCTTTTCGCACATTTTTTTTCCTTGAGTACCCACCCGCAGCAGCAGTAAAGTTATAATATGATAGAAGCATATGTGAATACAGAAATTATCATCTCATCATCAGCTATACAATCTGGCAATGAATGTTTGTTTTGAAAAGAGTTTATTGCATCCGTGGCGATAATAATAATAATCGTAATAATAATAATAATAATAATAATAATAATACTTCTGTTCACCATTTTGCAAAAAAAAATCATGGTGGAGACAGTGAACGAAGGAGAGGGAGAAGGAACGGAAACAGGGAAAATCATCATTTCCTTTTTTGAGCGCTTCTCTTTTCATACTATATATACGCATATGTAAGTTGGCATCATGCAGCCATCATCATCATAACCGTCATTATCAACATCAACCAAGTTTTTTTTCTTGGCATACAGTCCACATACACTACCGTGACCTTTATGGAGTTGAAATGGAGAAGAAGAAAAGGAAGACCTCCATTCCATTACAAAAGATGACAGCTTCTAACTTTTAGTGTTTGTGTGTGTTTTGGTGGTGGTGGTGGTGTGGTGCATGCTTGCATTTTACTGCTCTCTGATGTAATGTGCCACGTAGTGGTGGTAATAGACGTATGCATGCCTGTGGATGTGGGTGGATGGGCGACTAGTGGTGGAAATAGCAGCAGAGAGCTTAAAGAGATATAAAACAAACTTGCTCGATGACGTTTCGCTTCTCTATTTTCTTTCCTTTTTTCATGTTTCTTGTTATCGCATGAGCGAATATTATATAATGTACAAAATGCCTATTACAGACATTAAAAATATATAGGCTGCTGCTACTGCCTTCTCCTCCATAATATTATGATGTGCAAAGTTATCTACTGCAGTAGCAGCAGTAGAAACGTTATTATTATTATTATTAATATTGTAGGAGTGAAAAAAGATAGAGAAAAAAAATTGTGGTAACGGCAGGCAAAGAGTTCATTGGAACGGCATCATTATTATTTGCCTGCGAAAATATCATCGTGAGTAGTAAAGTTGGTGAATGCTAGTATGAACGGAGCATATCAACAACGGCGGTGGTGGTGGTAACGATGATGACGCCATGTCGACATGGTAATGCACACACAGTGCACTGCACTAGCCTGCGACTACTGGTTTAGGGATTTTATGAAGTGAAAGATGGAATGTGTATTTATACCACCACACAGTAAGTTTCCTTCTCAACTAATAGAAGCAGCAGTTAGTACACTGGTAGTGGAGTAGAGTAGGAGTATCTAATCATATAGTTTTTGGTGGAATACAGAGAGAGAGCAAGGAAGAAAGGCAAGAGGATAAAGTTGTTTTATAAGTTTGGCGAGTGGTGGTGTGAGGAGGGGAAGTAAGTTATATCATACATTTTCGTCTTGTAATAAAACTGTCTCTGTAAGCATCCAATGTTTTTACTAGTACTACTTTTCTTACTTTCCTCCT
>JAANSP010001013.1:0-17239 GCA_036850745.1 Homidia socia
ATTTAACCCTTGAAGAAAGGTGAGTATAAATATATGCATATCTATTCCAATAAAAACTACTTTCAACTTTTTCTTTTTTTAACTCAAAAATTCCAAAAGATGTGCTATCTGATTTTGATAAAAAGTTGAAAAAATTGGGAAAATGGGATGCATAACAATTAGCATGAATAAATTATGTGGAGGTTTACGTAGGTGGGTGTCTCTTCTTTTTCGCATGTTGTGTCATCACCATTCATTATCTCTGTTATTATCATCATTACCCTTAAAAATTTTTATTTCAGTCAGTGGAATTTTCACTCAAAAACAGAAAGGCATAAAATTTAACAAATGACAAATCTCTTATCATCTTTGGAGTATCAGTGCATTGAGTAAACAGATTGTGAAACCGTGGAATGAAAAATGAAATCTTTGACCATTGGAGGGTCTGGCTGGACCTGGACCAAAGCTTTAAATAAAGTCGTTATTTTATTTTTTAATAAATCCAACTTGAGCTTTTTGTCACCCATTCCATTAATCTTGTACATTCTCCAATAAATAACATCCATAAATATCCTTCCTTCCACCGAAAATTTATTTTCCTTCTTCTTTTTTGGCTGATAACCACCAGTAATCCATCAACGCGCAATGCATTATTGCTAAACGAAAACCCATTAAAACTTGTATCCTTACATGATAATCAAATAATCATCATGACTAATAATTAAATAAATTATTAATCACCACATTGCTGGTGACATTTATTACGAGGTGCGAACACAAATACTTTACATGGAATTATTTATTATTACGTAAAGAAAATTCTTTAAAAATAGGTAATCATGGCAAGGCATGTGTGTACGCGTGTGGGCCACACATGACCACACCAATAAATCTTTTATCTATCCATTTTCTTTTACTTTTTTTATTAATGACCACATTGCTGGTGACATTTATTACGAGGTGCGAACACAAATACTTTACATGGAATTATTTATTATTACGTAAAGAAAATTCTTTAAAAATAGGTAATCATGGCAAGGCATGTATGTACGCGTGTGGGCCACACATGACCACACCAATAAATCTTTTATCTATCCATTTTCTTTTACTTTTTTTCAAAAATAAGTTGCTCTTGACCATTAAAACAAAACAAAAAACAACTACTACGATTATCATCATTATCAATAGTGATAGCCTTTTAATTGTTCCATCTGTTTGATACTGCGTACGTGCTTACCTGCCCCATCACGATTTTTACCTTTTTGATCTTGATCACCAGAATGGTATCCAAATATTTATATAATAGCTCCACTATTAATGGATTATCAATATTATTCATTATTGTGATAGCATGATGGCGATGATGAGTGACTTGCAGTTGCAGTTCTTTTTCTCAATTATCGATCGATTGTTGCCGACAGGAGGCCAATCATTGCCCTTCTTCGTCAAGTTGCCGACGACGGCTCGACCGTCATCAACTGGTGGCCATTGCAGCAGCAGCAGCAGGACCAAAAGATAAATGAGAAGAAGAGCACGTAAAAATGCAAAATGTTTTTTTTTGTAAAAAAATAAATCTCATATTATTCGAATTGCCCATTATGGTCCCAATTACCCTGCTATTATTTTATTGGAGAACTGACTGCCGACTGCTGCTTGCTGCTGATATGCATGCTGATAAGGCCAAAAATGGGCGTAATAAATGGTACATAAAAATAAACACTAAATCGGCATTAGCATTATTACTGCCATCGTAAACTCAAGGTGGATTGGTCGCATCTTCTTCTGGATTTTTACCCATTTTGCATTTATTGCTTCTTCTCATGTCATGTCACTCAAATAAAAACAAGCTTAATATTTTGGCGCACAAAAAAACCTGCACGATGAAATGAAACTATAACCGTTGTGCTAATAATGATAATAAGTAACAATGTATATAGCACTATCACCGCATTTTGCTACCGTTATCATCTCCATCGCCACATTGTAAAAGGCAATAAAAGGTGCATGTTAACGACCAGACCAACCGTCTCTCTAGCTACCTAAAAAAATTTAATGACGATAAAATGTTATTTCCAAATTATTGTTTAAAATTGGAATAAAAAACAAAAAAGAAAGAGATAGAGATAGAGAGAAAAACAGCAAATCGGTTGAAAATTATTCACACTTTTTTATTACTTTTATTATTTGCTGTTGTGACATTGTTTTTCATTTTAAAAAAGTGGAAGGTTATACTGACTGACCAATGCACCACAAGAATGTGTCTTTTTATCTGAAAATCTATCGATTCAAAGAATTGCATTGGTGTGCTTTTGCATATGCATAAAGCAAACATTTTTATTGCGGTGGTGTGGTGGTGGTGGCGGTGATGATGAGCATGTTTTACGTGTGGCAATCAGACAGAAATTAAATGAGATGCTCGAAAAACATAATGACCCTTCTTCACACAAAAAAGTATTTTGCAAATAGGTAATAATAATATGATTAAGCTTGTATGTGAGTGCGAGTACAAGTACACATTTTTTGTGTGCGCTTTAACGAGATTACGCCTCAATAACTTCAACTCATTTAATTTTAGATTATTAGCTAAACAAGCAAATTTGATTTGATATGCGTGCTTTGTCAAAAAATAAGGTTTTTTGTGCTTTGAAAATGATTTTGATTTGATAAAACCATGTACCTTGTCACTCAGCATTATATAACCATAAAAACTGTTGAATGTGACCCCATTTGAAAATGATTTTGATTTGATAAAACCATGTACCTTGTCACTCAGCATTATAGAACCATAAAAACTGTTGAATGTGACCCCCACAAACAAACAAGAAAAAATTATCTCCACCTGCACTCATACCACAATACCACAGCAGCCACCTCCTCCTCCACAAAATGCATTTAGAAAAATAATGCCTATGCAACTCTTTTATGTGTGCTGTGCAGTGCATGGTAAAAGTGGAGGTGAAGATGATGGTGACGAGGTGAATGTTAAATAATCAATGCAGTTTTTTTATTTCCATTTCTTAAAAAATTATCTCCACCTGCACTCATACCACAGCAGCCACCTCCTCCTCCACAAAATGCATTTAGAAAAATGCGTATGCAACTTTTTTATTTGTGTGCTGTGCAGTGCATGGTAAAAGTGGAGGTGAAGATGATGGTGACGAGGTGAATGTTAAATAATCAATGCAGTTTTTTTATTTCCATTTCTTCGAATGCAACTCCAAAATAATATGCAATATTTGAAGTTGATAAAAGGAGTTAATATGAAAATGAACAAGTTTTTATTTGATTTTTTGGGTTGAGAATTTTTGTAGTTCATCTTGTCCATTCTTTTCTTGAAAGGTGCATGTTATACCAATAATAACGTACTGCCATTCTTATTAATATTCATATCATTTCGATTTTTTAACGCTGACAATGAAATAAGTAAATAAATAAGCACATTTAATGCATGTCATACAACTCATCGTAATGTTGGTCATCAGCAGTTCTATTAGTGGAGAGATTGAAGAGCAGCATCATCATCATGGATCCTCTTCTTATGACGGTCATCATCTGAGTCATCTCTGAATAATCATTCTCATCTCAGCATCATCATCTTCATAAAAGATTACAAAAACAAAAGAGGAATAAAATAAAAAATTAGCCAATAATATGTAGATTAGATTAGCAACTGTTATTATCATCACGATGATGACCAACAAAACAGAGCAGGTATTCTAGTTTTCGATTGAAAAAAACACAAAGAAAAATTAGCAAAAAAATGTCAATAAACCTATTATTTTTTGCTTTCAAAGCTACGTAGGCCCCGTCAAAGGATAAGTCAGTAGCAAATCATCATCTTCATAAAAGATTACAAAAACAAAAGAGGAATAAAATAAAAAATTAGCCAATAATATGTAGATTAGATTAGTAACTGTTATTATGATCACGATGATGAAAAAAAGCAGAGCAGGTATTCTAGTTTTCATCTGAAAAAAAAACACAAAGAAAAATCAGCGAAAAAATGTCAATAAACCTATTAGTTTATTTTTTGCTTTCAAAGCTACGTAGGCCCCGTCAAAGGATAAGTCAGTAGCAATTTGTTTAAAATTAGAATTACAATTCAACTAAAATTCGATTCTAAATTTTTTTGACGCGCGAGCGTACTGCGTCCGCTAAAATAATTTTTTGTTAGTTTAAAAAATAAGTAGTAAAATCGTACTGATGGATGACGGCCATTCACTCACTATTTGGTCGAATAGCACATAATAGACATTGAACATGTTATTGGGTGTTATCTATAATATAATAATATGCTTATCATGCACCATGTCACACGATATTATCATCATCCCCATTATCATATCATATCATTTGTATCAACTCTCCGTGAAAAAATAAATAAATAGAACGACAGGCAAGCCAAAAAAGAGAGATGAGGATGATGCATGCATCATCCTGACATGATGATGCGTGCATATGCAATTATTTTTATTTTACTGCACAACAATAATATGTAATCCACAAAATGCAGCAGCAGCAGAAAAAGATAAGATGACCGATGACCGCGACATTATCAGCCACAGATACCATTATTATTATTATTACTTTTTAGATAATAATCATCATTGAAAAATTTTATATGCACGTTGATTATCCCATTATCTTATTACACCAATAATATGTATGCAGAAAAAAAAACATAATATAATTTTCAAGTGCATTCTATCATCACAACTGTACACTGTACACGCATTTTCCACAGTCCTCGCAATATAAGCAGCAGCACAAAACAAAAAATTATGGACAAATAATATGTTTATATGTCATGTCAAATGTCAGTCAACATGCTCATCATTTTCTTCTTTTTTCGTCTTGTCTCACCTCATCATAGTTTTTGATATACATAAAAAGTACAACGGCTTTAGTAAACAGGACAAGATAGCCGGTCTGTCTGTCTGTATGCAAAAAAAAGTTGCGTGGTTCAAAAGAAAGGGACAGTGGTCACTTTTTTGGTGAAGAAGAAGATGGTCAAAAAGAAGAAGACATGCCTTTTCTGTACACACGGTAATGCAATAATAACAGAGGTAATGTGAAGAAGGGCGCAGTTTTTTTGTGGATAAACAGTTGTAGAAAATGTAACAAGAGTAATATGCACAGTGCAATGTCAACTGGTAAAAGAGAAAAAGGGTGACCAGTTTTTTTTGTATTTTTATTGTGCGTGTGAGTGTGCACCCAGCAAAATAGTTCACACGTTTGCATGCACAATTGAATGCCCTGCCATGATAAAGTATTTGGTAGAGTGCCTACCAAGTTGCGGGGGTCCTTTGTCGTTGCTCCACTACAAAAAGGGAAGCCCATCCGAGGATCAGAGCATCATTGACTTGTTCACTCTTCTCTAGTGATCACCATCATCCAATCCGACATCTTCAAGGGAGAAATAAAATATTAGGAAATTAGTCCAATTTATATAATTTTCGTGGAAAAATGAAATATGTAAGTTTCCAAAATAATTGGTGCAGATTTGTGAAAAAGTGGTGCAGAGTACAGTTAATTTTTTTAAAAAAATGTGTGACTGTGAAATTAATTGTTGGAATTTTTTCTACGGTTTTTGACAGTTGGCAGTTTTCGTTGCTCTTGTGGGAGTCTGCGCAGGACAAAAGTACAGCGCAACCCAAAACGCAAACGAGATTGTGATCACCCGAAGTGAGAACGAGAACAATGGTGATGGTACCTTCAGGTGGTTGTCCGAGTTGAGCGATGGAACCAGGCTCGAACAAAGCGGCTACGTAAAGGATGGACCAGACCCAGAGAACCCAATCCAAGTTATCCAAGGAGCCTACAGCTACACTTCCCCTGAGGGACAACAAATCAGCTTGCAATACACTGCTGATGAGAATGGATTCGTTCCAGTTGCCGATGTAAGGGTAGCATTAGGCTTCATTTTGTTAATATCTCAAAGCATATACTAAAAATTGATTTTTTTATAAAAACTTCACAGCATCTCCCAACCCCACCACCAGTCCCAGAAGTAAGCCAATCATTTGAAATAGTTTTGTATTAACTCATTTCTCTTTGCAAAATGAATTCTAACTTTTTTTATTGCGCAACGTTTTTCCAGGCAATCCAAAAGGCTCTTGATGTCATCTACCGCAACGCTGACCGCGCTGGATCTGCCAGTCAGGTGAACCAGCAGTACAGCCCAAGACCCCAAGCTCCTGCCCAAAGATTCCAACAACCACGTCGTTTCTAGACGGCTAGTTGCTTTGAGAATTTTTTAAAAAATATATGAAAAAATAAATATACATGAAATATAAATAAAATGTACTTGTACTGAATTATAAACAGGCCAGAAAACACATTTTTCTTTTCTTTTTTGCAAAATCCATTCATGTGGTTATAAAATAAAAGCCAGACTTATAATTTATAAGGCTTAAAAGAATGATTTTCATGATAAGCACAAGTAGAATTGATAATTATTGAAACAATAAATATTTAGTTTTTATTGGTTTTAAATATGCATAATTGTACACAACTTTATGTATAATTCGTAGTACATTTAATATTCTGGCAATAATATAGTGTAGAAAATTGCATCATTTTTTTCTTGCTGAGAAAACTACATTTTACACTTCATTCTACCTGTTCAGTACTTTACACAGGAGGTGGCTTCTACTTGGCTTTTTTCTTGAGTCCTGGACATTGCCTGACTCTTCCTCCTAACCCTGGAATTATTTCCCATTCTATTCATCATGTGACCCAAGCCTCCATGCTGTCCTTCCTTGATTGAGGCAGCAGAGGCGTTTTCTCTCATCAGTTGAGCTTGCTTTTCTTGTTCTTCTCTGATGGGTTTCATACGAGTCCAGTACCTTCTCCAAGCGCGTTGTATCTTGGTGGCAGCATTGTTTTCAACTTTCCATCGTCTTGTACTGGAAACAATTTCCAGGAGACGACGAGTCGGAAATAGTTTCTGGAATTTACGCTCCATTCCATTTTGCAGTTTTCGAAACTCTGGAGAGTCATCCACTTGACCAAGAATATGCTTTATTAAAGCGTGTAGAATGTCCAAACAGTGTATCTTGCTTCCTCGAGCAATTGGTAAATTGAAAGCGACAACGATCATGTTATTTGGCTTGCGCAGTTGAAAAGGTGGATTCAAGCTGTCCAGAAAGTCTGGGAGATCATTAAAACTAATAAACTGGAAAGAAGTAAATAGAAAAAATTAGACTAGTGCATCCCAGCCACAGATGCTGCGTGTATAATATATTTTTGTGTTTGGCGTTGTCTCCCTCTACTTTACCACGTACTTGGGTTGCATATGGATCATATTTAGTTGTCTCCCTCCCTCCACTTTACCACGTACTTGGGTTGCATACGGATCATATTTGGACCAGCGAATGTAAAACATTTCCAGATCATCCTCGACAATTCCCACGTCTTCTTCGTCACTGGCCTCCACATAGTTCTCGAGAATAATGGCAACAAACAGATTCATCATGATTTGGTTGGTGAGGAGTAAAAAGGAGACAATATACGTGACGACAAGACCTCTATTTATGCACTCCGGTTCACCTTCTAGATTCTCGAGAATAATGGCAACAAACAACTTCATCATGATTTGGTTGGTGAGGAGTATATAGGAGACAATGTATGCGATGACTATAGCTCTATTTAAGCACTCCGGTTCACCATGTAGACCGCATTTAATGAACCGATAGCTGCCACATACAGGTTCAATCACAGTGAGGGAATCCATCACCTCATTCCAACCAGCAACCGTCATCAGTCTGAAAGAACGTCATAAATTTTTAAACATTCTTTTTTTTTACAAAATATGGAAACATTATTTTTTTGGAGAATGGAGACAATTTTTGTACCGAATAAGTATCAGGTTACTGTTTAGGAAGGTTTGAAAATTGTACACTTGGTCAATGGACCAATTCATTGGCGCTTTGGAGAACAAGGCCATTCCTAATATTGCGTAAATGAACGTGATGAGGGTGAGTAGTGCTCCAATGTTAAACAAGGCAGGAATGGAGATGATACCGAATAAGTATCAGGTTACTGTTTAGGAAGGTTTGAAAATTGTATACTTGGTCAATGGACCAATTCATTGGCGCTTTGGAGAACAAGGCCATTCCTAATATTGCGTAAATGAACGTGATGAGGGTGAGTAGTGCTCCAATGTTAAACAAGGCAGGAATGGAGATAGTCAACGCAAACAGCAATTTCCGTAGTCCTTTGGCAATCTTGACCGTCCGAAGAACTCTGCCAATGCGGAAAACACGAACCACCCTCAACATTGGCGGCGGAACGGGCATTGTCACGGACAAGTCACTAGTAAGAAAAATGTCCATGAGGCTGGCGAGAACCAATATGAAATCATAAACATTCCATGGTATGGTGAAGTAAAAGAAGCCAAGTCCAAGGATTTTGATTAGCGCCTCTACAATATAAACTGTGGTGAAAATAGCTTTGCACGCTGTCAGAGCACCACCCATCAACTGTCCCGAGTCCACGTGCTCAAATGCTTCCACTGCCATGTTTAGAAATATCATGATGAAAATAAGTATCTCCAGTTTTCTACTCAATGCGACGTAGTAGAAAAAGGAAAAGAGCTTTAATTTTGGCTTTCCAATAACTTTTCGGGGCTGCTTTTTCCCCAGATTCTTCATTGCAACGTAGAAGTTTCGCTGGGTTGGCGTCAGCAGCATTTCTAGCATGCTCCCATCATATTTTTTCTTGAGCATGTTGAAATTGTCGATAATGACTCCAATGAAGAGTTGAAGGGCAAAGAAGGCTCCAAAAATGATAAAGACCACGTAGAAGGCGTAGTACCCGATTTGGTAGTCTGTAATGGGCTGCCTTTCCACTCCAACTGCATCAACAGAGTACATCATGAGCTCTATCCAGCCTTCAAACGTGGCCTGTTCCAGAATAAAAAGCTTTATTTGCACTGCAGCACGGTATTTTATAATAAAATAAAATAATTGCTACAAATAAAGTTCACTTACGACTTGGAACAAGGACAGATACGCCTCAAACACGTTGTCGTAATTGGATATTGTGTTAATCCACGTGTAGGAGTGAGTTTCTGACTTTGCACAGCACACGTCTTTATTGGGAGCTAAAATTGCATCGAGCAAATCCCCCTCTTCATCCACACATCTGTAGAACTGTCCCTTGAAGAACTGGACGCCCATGATGGAGAAAATGAGCCAAAATAAAAGACACACCAGAAACACATTGAAAATGGCCGGGATAGCGTGCACCAGAGCATTCACCACAATTTTCATGCCCTGCCACCGGGAAATGGCGCGGAGGGGTCTAAGAGCTCGTAGTGTCCTCAGAGCCTTCAGTGCGTCTAGATTAGAAGCAGCTTGTGACCTTGCAGAGTCCACGGAACAGGAGTTAAGAGTAAAATCAAAATAGAAGGATATCAGATTGACTCCGACAATAAATCCATCAAGAAGCGTCCAGAAACTGGTAAAGTAGTTCCAAACTCCGATGGCGAGCCACTTGAGAATCATTTCCGTCACGAATATTGCAGTGAAGCAGTAATTGAGGTTGCAAAGAATATAATGGAGCTGCTGGTTACGGTCCAAGTGCACATCTTCAAAGCAGAGAGTGATGCTGGAGGCCAATATCAGAAAAAGGATAAAATACTCAAAAATGGGATGGCCAACGATGACTACGCTCCAGCCACGAATTTTGTCCCAGATATTGAGTCTCATTAAGCCCTTTCGTTTTGGAATCAATCCCCTTCGGCATGGACAGAACCTTGACATCCAAATCTTTGGTGGAAAGCAATCTCGGGCGATGGAGAGTTCGTCAGAAACGTTGCTGCTTTCTGGGGTGACCTGAGAAAAGGAGAGAACATTTTTAAAAGGAAACAAACAAGGAATACGGTTCTTGAATATCGGAAGTCTTAGCGGAAGCCGTTGAATGGTGAATTCCAAAACTGCACCACAAATGCTTTACAAAATAATTCATCGTATATCTTACATCATGCTGAAAGCTCTGCAATAGATTTTTCAATCCTGGATTCTTTAAGAACAACTTGTTGGTCATGTTCTTGTGCCTCATTTTATTCTCTGATCGTGCAATCGCTCGCTTTAGTAGCTTCAATCCTGTCCTGCAGTATCACTCTTTTAATTAACTTCTTCCATCGTCTTCTGGCAGGTGTATCATGCAAATGGGAATGACAAGAGTGCACTTTGGATGGTGTGGGCGGCACTACAATGTTCACCTCATTTACAGGTGCCTAGTCATTAAAGTACATTTTTTTAAATTTCACAACATTTGTAAAAAAAAACAACTTGTACATAAACAAGGCCTAACACCCACTTTAACGGAAGGGCCTGGCTCAGGCTCTTTACACTCTGTTTCATTGTTTTGCTCAGCCTCTTCATTTTCCTCCTCTTCTTCCTTTTCTTTCTGCAACATCATGATGCTAACAATGTTCTTCAGATTCTCGGCACGACCACTAGCCTCTAGTTCTTTCTAAGGATTAGCGTGCGAGTAATGATAACGATAAGATTACAAGGAGCGTATCGACTTTTTATATTGTAAAAATACAACCTGATCTCAGTTTACCTCTCTTTGGGCATTCAGCTCTTCCGTATCAAAACTGTTGAGAAGCAAGGCCAGGAACAAGTTGAAAAATATAAAGTTGCCTACAATGAGAACCGGCAGATATATGCCAAAACACTTGAAAATATTCCTAGAAACAGTAATACGCCAGTAGTAGTACCAAGATGCATTAAAAAATTACTTTTGTTATTCTAAAAGCTGATTTTAAAATTGATTTGTGTGCTGCACTTACAAGGTATTCAATGCTATCCGAGTGAGTTTCCACGTAATGTTTCTGTGCTTTGAGGCACTGCCACATGGGCTCAATCCACTCGCCGCACAAAATTCGAAAGACCATCATGAAGGCGTACCAAAAGTTTTTCCAGTGCCAACTTGGAAATCCATCTGGGAATGCAGCGGGCGTATAGTGATCACCAATTACTTGCATGCCCATCACCGCGAAAATGTAAATCACTATCATCAGTAAGAAGCTGTAAAAATGGTGGCAATAATTATTTTGAGTATTATGCATGGATTATTAAAAGTGTCATCACGAGTTGGCAATTTGTTGTGCTCACACGAGATTTCCAAGATCGGCAAATGATGAGAAAATAATATTCAAAAGGACTTTCATTGTAATCCAACTATTTGCCAGTTTGAAGACTCGAAGCTATTGGGATGCGTTAAAAAATCAAGTTTGTGAATTAATAATACAATACTTTGATAAGGCTTGCAAATTGCAAAATCTTACCAGTCGCACACTTCTGATAACACTCAGTCCTCTGCTTCCCTTTTTCGCTCTGGACACGGCCAAATCGCAATAACTCATGGTGACAATAATCAGATCGAATTTATTCCAGTTATTACGAAGGTACTCGTCTTGCAGAGCTAATACCTTTATAACGCACTCCGCCGTAAATACCGCCATGAACGCCTAAAAATGCAAATAAACTTTACAAGTTTCAACTGTGTTGATGGATAACAACTGTCACGCTTTCATAAATTAATGTCTAGACATAAATAAAGTATATAAGCTCACGTGATTTGATAGTCTCAAAATTTCCGTAAATTGCTTACTTTGCCCATTATGCTCCATAGCTAAGCAAATTGTATTGGCAATAATAAAGATGGCAATCGTGATTTCGAAATATCTATGACTTACTATGAAAAATGATTCTACGTCAAAAATATGTTTCATAATTAATTACAAAAAAATAAATGTGCAACCACAAGTATTTACCAATCGGCTTGAGTCGCCTTTTCAAAAAGGATGATATTCGACTCCGGATTGCAGTTGCAGATGAAGGAAGCGATCTCACTAGAAAAGCAAGCAAACAGTAAATACAGTAATTAATTATTTGAACAATTCATTTAAATATCCTTAGTTGTGTATGCAATACTTAAAAAAGTATGGCTTAACTTACAAAGCGTTTGCTGTGACTGGGACACGGACATGTCCACTTCAACATCTGACCCGGGGGCGTCAATCACAAGTGCATCGTTCGCGGATCGTCTTTGGCGTTCTCCATTACTTGGGCGTTTACTCTTACGCGCCACGTTTCCCTCTTCCGGCCTTGGGTGGTTCCCAGATACCGTTGGTACTGACACAGTAGTTGATCTTTTATCCATATCACCATCCCCAAACAATGTCATCCGAATTCCCAAAAGATTTAGTATTGCATCGTCCAGATGAACCCCATCGCCCTCCTCACTCCGCTTTTCGCCAAGTAGCTTATCTTTAATTTTTCTCGCCAGATTCTCCTTTTCCGACTTTGTCCGTTTCCGGTAATTGGTCATTTTGCAAATATTCAACTTTGACAGCTCATCAAAACTAAAGGTTGACGCTGCACGATGCATATCCAATCGCTGCATTGGAGTTAATTTTCCAGGACGGTTTTGGCGCTGGGCTTCATTCTCGTAGCTCATTGTAACCACAGCCAGGAGCAAGTAGAGAAGACAGTAAAAACCCATGAAAATTACAATAATGAAAAAGATGAGACTCCAAATTCCAACCGAGGACACAACCACGTCATAAACCCTCTCCCAATAATCTGAAGTTATCAGCTGGAAAGTGGTTAGCATTGAGGAGAAAAAATTGTCGAAACTTGTCCATCCATAATCAGGATTTGATCCCAGATTAGCAAGGCACGTGTGTCCTGCTGGGCAATGCCTGGCATATGTATCATTCCCACATTGCGTTGGCTCATCCTGCGGAAACTGGCGACGTTTCCAGTTTTTCCAGTCAGACACCCACTCTGTCCAAAGTCGATTTCGCTCATCCGGATTTTCTATTGTCTCCAATTTCTCGTTGATAAGTTTATTTGGGTCTTCTGGCCCGCCTTTGTCAATCACACACTTGTGACTGAGGGCACCTTGAAAGAGTTCTAACCCGAACAGGCAAAATACCAGTAGGGCCATTAAGATAAGGGTCATCACTTCCAACAGATGCACGGCAGAACTAGCCAAGGCATTAATCATCACTTTTATTCCAGGAAAGAGGGATATCGTTTTAATAGCCCGTAAAACTCGAAAGGTACGTATAAACTCCAGTTCATTCTGCTCAAGGTCTTCTGGCACAACTTCAGAGTAAAACTTATCCAGGTCATCAATCGTACTGACGAAGCCAGAGGCAACTACTATCAAGTCGAGCAAGTTCCAGCGGTTCCGAAGGTAAGAGTATTTATTGAGAATAAGTCCCTTTGCGATTATTTTTAGAACCATTTCCAACGTGTAAATTGCTAGAAAGCCCAACTCGATCCGGTCAGTATAATAGTCGTACTCTGGGATCACTTTCGTATCCTTTGATCCAGGAATTTCCTTCCTGGCAGGAATATACGCGTTTGTCATCATGGCGAGCGTGACACAATTGCACAGGACAGTGAGGGTTATCAAGTTTTCGAACCAACGGTGAGTTGTGATGTAAATGGCCATCTTTCGGACGGGATTCAGAGGACCCATCAGGAACAGGGATTTGGAACACGAGAATCTGAATATGATGTTCCGATCATCTCTCTTCGTTATTACGCAAAATGTCTGCAAAGAGAAAAAAACCAAACAATTTATCATCTGAACCTTGCACCAAAGCAGAGCAGAAGAAGATAAAATGCAAAATAAAAAAAATCTTCTTACATCCTCAAAAATGAGAGGATCCACATCCTCAACTGGATGCCCAAGCCAGCTTTCATTCATCATGGGCATTGACACATCTTCTGAATCCTTATCCTTGTCCTCTAAGGGTTTGGCTCCTGAAGAAAATGATATGTCGTCACCATCATGATGATGACGATGAAGATGTTTCTGCTCCATCTTCCAATAACGATCAGCAGATTGTACAATTTTTTAAACTATTACAAATTACGACTGCAGTGGTAGTGGAGTGGCAAGTGGCGATTAGAATAGAATTAAGAATCCGAGTAAATCGCTTATCTGATTATCTTTATCAGATGAAAGCAATATTTTAGAGAACCACTTCCAAAACTTGTTTTAATAGAAAAGTGGAAATTGTGTTATCGGCGTATTGAGCATTGAAAAGACAAAAAATATTATAGAAGAATGATTTTTAGATGGATGCGTTGTTTGTTCACAAATTGACGTAGCGGTTGTACGTGTATCATGGCGATGCTAAAAATTTTATTAGAATAGAAAGAACGTAGAGTACCAAGATTCGAATGCCTGAATAATCCTATCTTTTAATAGTGCCAGTACCGTTGACCATTTACTTAAGTTCAAAATTGCTTGCTAATAATAGCAAGAAAAAGCCTATTGTTAGTTACTGGCAAACAAAAAGATGGGTGAGTTGAGAGTTTTTTTTAAAGTTATCATGTTGATGGACAATTCAGCAAAAGAGAACAATAAAGACAAAGAAGCAGAGTAGGTATATCTAGTATACGCTGTAATTGCTATTATTATATAAGCTTACCAAATTACAATTTAATTAGGCCATCTATTAAAAAGCATCACAAAAGAACAAAACAAGACTGCTTTGATTCTTTCATTTCCCATAAAAATGCTCATTTCCCAAGTGAAACCAAAATAAATTAGCCGTTTGAGGTCCATCATGAATATTGTATTCTACAACANCACTGCATTGCAGAAATCATTTTGCTCTGCTTTCTCAATTAACTAACCTTCCATTTCCCCTCATCTCGCACAAGATTCTCGAAAAATAATTACAATCTGTACACTGGTGTTTGTAAGCAAGTATAAAGGCTATATTGTCTCTTGGGAATAAGACGCTATTATCGTGAAACGTGCATTCCAAATAAATGCGTGCGTGCCAGCATCATGGCTCGCTACCACTGCCTTCCTCCATTAAAAACTTTTCCTCGTCTTTACAGAGTCATTCATTCAGAGAAACGGAGGGGCAAAGTAAACCCAACGTCACACGCACGCCGTGCCGTGCCACGAGCCAGCCGTACACTTTGCTTCCGTCTTGATGCAGGCTATTTACTTATTTAGCGGCCAAGACGCTTCTCCTGTAAAGATCCTAAAACGAGGACAAAGAACGGGAAAATGCTTTCCTCTGCGCTTTTCCCTGAAATTCCCCCGTGAGCACTATAACAGATCATTTTGTTCAGGGTCTGTTTTGTTGCTGCTTCTGAAACTACAGAGATACCTGAGAGGAGAAGAAGTGGAAAAATAAGTTGGTTGTTATTTCTTCATTCTTCACGAGCAGCAGACAGTTCATTGCTTTTCCATATAACAACCCAACGCAATGATCAGGTTAGCGATGATGATCAAGTCAAGTCATGAAAATTAAAATGTAATCCTAATTTATTTCATGGAAAAACGAGACTCTCTCTCTCCCTTTACGTTTGCTGGATATGCGGAAGTAGATTTGTATGCTGCTGCTGGTGTGATGTTGTTGGAGGTAGGAGGAGCAGTATTTTTACATGAATTTTTAAATATGCTGTTATCATAAAATATTCAACGATTCCTCGGTTTTACTCCAAACTCCAGACGTTTTATTTGCCATCCATGCTGCTAGCTTGTTTCCGGTACTGTGATGCACTTGAAGAAGGTGAGATGGAGAAAAATAACATGGCAGCACCGTCATGTAAAAGTCAAGAGCTTCACATGCTGGAAGAGGGATTATTAGGCGTGGTAATATTTAATTAGGTGCGCATGAAAATGCCACAAAAGAGAAAAAATCTCTGCCGATACTGCTTTTGCATTTTGGCTTGGTGGATGCGAAATGATATTTTGTACCTGTGGAGCAAAAAATATAGGTATAAATATAAATACAAGTCATGTTTGTTGGTGCGGCTGAAGAAGAAAAGAGAGGAGGAATTAGACAGGTGGACATTAATTGAGTTGTTGCTGGCCAAGTTGAGGATGGAATTGAGGTGATGGGTGATGGGTGATGTAATACACACTAATAAGTTATACGAGAGCCAAGATTATAAGAGTGAAGAGAACTACATGCCATCTACAATAGCAAGAACTACAGTAGCAAGCAAGCCCATTTTCGCTACACTGCATACGGGAATTTTTTTGACTGATGAATAATTAAATTGGCACTAAACATGCATTTCTCTTTCTTGCAATGGAAAATGTTGGACTGAAGGGATATGATGTGGTTGGGAAGAAGTGTAATCAATTTGTCGTGGTAGATTAGTCTCAGAGAAGTTATATGCGGCACAGTGGCCACTCTGGCCAGATAAATGGAGGACATGTTGTAGCCAGATAGACCAATGTGACTTGAGACATTGGAGAAGTGTATATTTCAACCTACCGGGATACATAATTCAAATCACAAGTCCATATTTAATTGCTGCAGATTGGCAATTCTTAAGATCCTGATGTCTTTTTGCACGTTCACTTGAAAAATAGTCCATTCCATTTATGCTGTCCATTAAGTTTGCAAATCAAAATGTTCCAACAGAGCAGACATTTTACAAGCAGAAATATTTCATGAGCTACGTATTTATCTATAGTTTTTCTTTTCTTGTTTATTGGTGTCGCTTCACCCCATCTTTTGTCTCGTTCGATTGCAGTCTTTAAAAATGTTGTCCGTTTGTGAACTAGATGAAGCGAAAAAAAATTCTTTGGGCTATGCAAATAAACGTAACGCTTTAGGTGGAAACAATTTTTCAACTTAACTATTTGTTGTTGCTCAAATTTTATTAACACTTTTTAAAATAATTTTAAGCCAGTATTTTAAAGTCATAAAAAAGAAAACAGAGACTTTTTCAGGCATCCATAAATATATTAATCCGTTAAATACATAAATATTTTTGCGGATTATGATCCCTACTGATCCACAATTCCTTTAAGTGGGGTTATGGCGCAGAAGCCGTCGGCTCGGATGTCTCTGTGGTGGCTGTCATTACTGTTGGTGTCTGCGTCTGTATTCGTAAGCCTACTCGATTCTCCCAGTAGGCGCATGCAGCAATCATCAGCAGAGTAGTCAGAAAAACGTCAAAAAACACTGCAAGCTTTAATCCTTTCGTCAATGGCGACTTCTTTGGATAAATATATTCAGGAATTTCAGGGCAGTCCAACGAATCCGAAGACACGTCACAATTTTCGTGAGGACACTGTAGTTTGCAATCGTCTACGCACTGTTTTTTGTCATATTCTGAACTGAAAAGACTGTTACAGTTTAGCTTGTAGCTGCCTCTTCCACCCAGTCGACTGCAATAACAAGACAAATGAGTAAGAGCTAAAAGAAGCTATGAAGCTAAAAGAGCGTGTTATTAATGAAGCT
>JAANSP010001014.1:0-17238 GCA_036850745.1 Homidia socia
CAGTGCCTACACACACCCAAGCAAAAAAGCTTGCTTTTCCCATCGCCGTCATCAAATATATTTGTAAAATGTATAATGTGCTTCTTTTTTTCTGCTATATAAACTGGATTTTTTTATTTGGTGGTGGGGAAAATACGGAAATGTGCGAAAGAAAGCAAAAAGGGTTTGTTGCCTCTCTCTCTACTTGTTACTACACAAAAGTGCTGCTACTGTGTCATGTTGTGCACAAGAGCTTGGGATTATGACATGAATATATGCTGCCACACTGCTGCTGCTGCTTGTTACGGTACCACATTGCTCTTTGCTGCTGCTGCTGCTATCCAAATGTTTTTTTTTCTGCTTGATGATGGTATAGATATTATTATACAGAGGTAAGCCAAGTGGCTTGTTTAGGCAGTTTTTAGACCCATTATAATTTTATTGTATGCTCTTGTGTACACTTTTATTTTTTTTGGTACAATTCCTTACATATTTTTTACCAACATTCTCCGTTGTGATCAACGATTACTTTTCATTGCTGCTGCTGCTTTTTGAGTGACGGATGCTAAAGGAAAGGAAACGGAAAGAATATGCTAGAATAAGAGAAAAGACAAAACGCAGCAGTGAAATGCATACACTTTCATGATATATGGAGAGAGAGAAAGGAAAAGTGATACACCTTTTCTTTCACTCGGTGCGGATATTTATTACTACAAAAAAGAAATAAGACTTTCGGGTAGGCCGCCTTATCTTTTGTCGCCATTATCATGTGTAGCCTCTATATTTTGACACATTAGCAGACAAATTGAGCCGTGAAAAAAACATGTATTTATTTATTCTTTTCACGGCGGTAAGTTCATCAAGTATTTTTAGATGGATGCATGGATAGAGCAAATAATTGCCGATTTTGTGGAGGAATTAATCTAGCGGAACAGGCAGCAATATAGAATTGTTGTGTGCACACGGTGCACTTCTGCTACGTTGTTTTTTATTACAGTGGCTTACCATATAAAAAGGGTTTATATAAATATTTATTTTGCGAATAGAATGTATACCAGAATACAAGATGAGTGGGATGTATATAGCGACTGGATGTATATAAAAATATGCTGTTTTGGCAAAGTAAAAAAAACTTGTTGTTACATTACCATATTATTGGCGTTATTTCCAGGCGGTTTAAAGGAACATGTTTGTAAGGAGTGTTGGCTGCATATAAAAAAGATGTACATTTATATAGACGCTTTTCCTTTTCAACTTAATGGCTTCTTCTGGTTCAATTAATTTTTCAGCTTGACCGACCAACACACGTAGGAGATGGGAGAAAGGTATACACTTTTCCTTCTCAACTTAATGGCTTCTTCTGGTTCAATTAATTTTTCAGCTTGACCGACCAACACACGTAGGAGATGGGAGAAAGGTATACGTGCACGTCATACTAAAAAGGCTGGCATTTCACAGCAAACTTGTCTAGTTTAGATTTATTTTCACTGTGAAGGAGAAGCGGAGAGAATGGGAAGGATGGCTTTGTGGGCTCGGTGGACTGGAGAGCTTGCCAAAAAGAGAAGCAACTAGAAAGGCAAAAACAAATATTTTCAAGTTGGATCAAACCCCAGCACAGTTTTTTTTCGCATGGAGAGAGTGAGTGAGTAAAAAGGATGCGAATTTCACTTTCTCTTTTTTTGCTGCTGCTGCTGCTCTACTGCTCTACAAAGGGAATGATTTTCTGGTTGATATACCGTTTTTGCTTTTTGAGATGTAAGCTGGACTGTTTGTGGTGGTCTGCTGCAGGTGCCTATTGATGATGAGCTATGTGTGCTTATTGGATCTTTTGGGCTAGTTTTTTGACGTGGTCGGGAATTTTCTCTGGAGAACTGGTAAGTGGTGTGGGAGAGGAGAAATGATATCCATTTTGTATGGAATTGTAAAGAAAGTGGCCGAAAAACGCAGCAGTGCAGTGCTGGTGGAAGCGCAAAAATGAATATGGGCTTGGAAAGTTTGTAAAGCCGTTGCAGTTTATAGAAGCTTTTCCACATGGCATCTGAGGTGCTGGGATGAGCTCATTGAAAGATTAAATATACTTGCATTTATAATTTATAAACGATTCTCATTATTTGCGTCATTTAAACATTACGAATAAGCAATAATTGTTTGTTAATACAGCACTATTTCATAAACCCAGCCAGTATGAAACAGAATGGCCAAATTCATTTGTTTTCCAAAGGGCAGCATTCAATGTTTTTGCTCCTGGATGTTCTTGTACTGGCACAAAGGTGGTGTGTGCATGCCTAACTGTTTAAGGCGGCCAAACCAGTTTGTGCCTCTCTATGTAAACATTCCAGTGAGGAGATAAGACATTTTACAAGTTTTGGACAAGTTCCAAGACATGAAGTGGNATTTTACAAGTTTTGGACAAGTTCCAAGACATGAAGTGGCTTTCAATGTATTTGAGAGTTTACGTCTTGCTGGACAGTGAAAAGATTATACTTACAGGTATACAGTTTTGTCGCTTGACAGGGCAGCTTTTTAAATAGACATTTTTAATAATAATGACATAAAGTGCAATTGTCCGAAGAATATTTTTTTCATGTAAATTTTTACATAAAAATTTTAATGCTTCTCTTGGATTTTTTTAATTTTTTTTCTTTTGAACCTGTTGATAAAAAGGCAGATATAATTGAAATTACAACTGGGTAAATGACTAACTAATAATGGAAATAAAAACCAAATTTTGTTGGAAACCTCTGTATATTTGATTCCATTTTCATGTTTTATTCACCATTTACGCTAGCAAAAAGCTTTAGATTTTGGCTTTTTATCTAAAATTTTATCACAACCTTCACCGCAAAATAAGCAGTTTCAAAAGCTGTGCCTATTTTTATATACCTACAAGTTGGTATTTTTATCTAAAGGAAATCCCAATTATCAAAACTTGAACACTGCCATCAAAATATACTTGGAAACATAATGTATAAACTTTTGTAATTGTAAATACAATATTAGGTTACACAAAAAGGACGAACTCATAACTACAGCAAAGCTGTCATCTTATTACGAAAAACCAAACGAAATATGCAATAATTTTCAGCATTTACTTAAACTAGTTTGTAACTTTAATACATCATTTTAGCAGTGTGGTGTAGACAATATCACCAACATTTTGACTAAACTCGTACAAAAATCGATTAGGAAACAAAAAAAAATCTTTTATCTCAGAACTAAAAAATAAGAACAGACAAGTGCATAGTTTTGACCTTTAGCAGCAGCTTGTTTCTTGATTGTCAATTCTTGTAACATTTAAGAAATTTTACACTTATTTTTATTTCTTTTATTTGCTTAACCTCTTATTAATATAACTCACCCGTAGTCAAATATCACATTCATTTTTCAACGAATTCACGGATTCATCTTCTTTCACCTTTTATGTATATCAACGAAAAGGCTACTGATTTTTGATCGCCATCAAAAGATGCTATTTTACCTGCAAGTCAGTCATGTACTTTAAACTTGCTAGCTTGTATATTAATCACCATATTCCAATAATAGAACGCAAAGTCGCAAGAATTCTATTTAAAAACTTCAGTACATATGCCCACTTTTTTAGAGTTTGCAATAAAGAAAGTATAGAATCATACTTAAGTATTGGCTAACATCAATACCGATACTAGTTTAATCAAACTACAAATTATGAAGCATTGCCCAGGAATTACTGAACCATTTAATTTTTTACTTGTAAAATACTGATTGCTAAGGGGATAAACTCAAAGTGGTGACAAATATTCAAGCTTGGTTTTTAAGGCCACGTCCATAACACTTACGTCATTCCATGACCGTGACCCCAACAATGTTTATGAAAAACTGTATAATTTAAAAAATCCAAGGGTCTAACAAAGTTGTATCGAGAAAAATAAGTAACCTTTTTACAACTTGTAAACTTTTGCGCACATGCCAATTTTTCGGGCGTTTGCAAATAAAACGATGAAATCTTAATAACAAAGTAGAATGTTAAAAACCAAACTTGGATTTATTGAAATTTTAAGAATTATTACCTTGTTTATTACCTTATTACCAATTTCTACTACCTGTTTAACGGAGTGAAGCCGTAACGAGATATTCAACTTAATTTTCATTCATACGTATTTAGTTCCAAAGGACATACATATGTCACGTCTTTTCATGACCCTGACCCAAGTACTCTCAACTTGCCCCAACTTCATTGATTGACTTTGAATGTCAACTTAATGTAAATGTTGTACCAAATATGCATTAAAACACATAAATAAAATGCAAATTCCTTAAAAATTTGTTTCATTTCCTTGGATTTCTTATAATAGCTGTAGGCAAACTCAAACAAAAAGACAAATGCAATCAAAAAATACAATCCGCCAATAACCGCCATAACAGCCAAAACCTTTTTCAACTTGATATCATCTATCAAATCCACACTCCACTCCCCATGCACGTGACCCTCCCCCTTAAACAACTGCCTCCTTAATCTTTCCCCATACTGGCTCCAATCATCCCATAACTGCAACAATCCCGCATTTTCTAACCATGAAAAGCTTTTCATGTACCAGTGCCGATTGACCAACGCAATTTGATACACAAACATTGTGTTATACAGCTTGACCGGCATAATAAAACACATCGTGTTGCCGAGACCGCATTGTGTTGTCAATCAGATCCTTCTCCAACTTGAGCACACTGTCCATTGTCGCATAAGCCAAATCTTTCTCCAGATTCTCCTCAATAAAACTTTCAAAATTTCCACGGTACTGCCGATAGGAAAAGGCGCTTGAGATTTTATTTCCAACTCCCTGAATTTCAAAGTCCTTCCGAAACACAGACTCCAGTTTATTTATATCCAAAGACCTTTGCGCAATGGCATGTATGGGACCTTTGGGTAGCCACATGATTTGATAGGAGGCGTTAAACAACTCAGCAAGCGACTGAAAAGGTATCATGGGGTCTGGTGCTATAACCAAACTGGTCAGCTCATTCTCATACCACCCCCGTATCATCATTCCAGCAAACAGCATAACAAACAGGTAGCAGCGAAGAAGCTGTTGTTTTGTCACAAGGGAACTCAGCAGCTTTCCAGAGTAAAGATCCGCGAGCATATCAATCAAAACCATGAAACTGCCCATTGCCCACAGATGCTTGTCAAAGGGATTGGTCCACGTGGTAAACTCCAAGGGGGCCTCCTGCTGCTGCTGCTCCTGGTTCATTTTCGTTTTCCGGCAATGAATCAAACGAACGCTGTCGAAATGGAGCACCTTGTAAGTAGTCATGAAAACCAGTCTGGCAAACGGATTTGTGATTTTGTTCGCTTCAAATACTGCCGAGATGTGAGTAAGTATGGGTGCTATGGAGATTTGTCTCCAGGGCGACTTAATCCATGCTTCCTTTTCCGTATTGTTGTAGCCGTTGTACATTACCATGGTGTTGTTGTGCACTTCCCTGGCCAAGGTGAGGATCGACATTACCTGGTGGTTGCAAATGGGTGTAAATCTTTTCACCATTTCCAAGCAGTTTTGTGCATAGCTCCCCAGGATATCTTTCAGCGTAGTGGAGTTTATCGTAAACAAAGTGAAATGTGTTCACAATCCAGTTTATTTTCCACTGCAGGAAATGATGAAGTTGGACTGGATTGACGTATCCCAGTTGCCGTACAGATTTTACACTGGACAGTAGCATTTCTAGTGTGAGCTCCTTCAACAAAAATATCTCTCGAGTGAAAGGATCAAACAGTAGTATTGTTGGGATGAAGGGTGCATTATTAGCAATCACTGCTTTAAACGTGTCCCGCTGGCAATTACGGACGTAAACAAGTAATGTGGTAGGGCGGCCAAGGAATCCCACAAAATGAAGCAGTCCATAGTCGTCGGTGAAGACAAAGCTGTAATTAAGCTGTGTTTTAAAATTTTGTAGAGCTGGATGACCTCTAGGTAGAATGTTATTTGGAACGTGTTCAATGGGGAGAGGTGGAGGATAGTAAGGAGTGCATATGAACGTAATGATAACATCGAATTGCATCTCTGCAAATTTGGTGGGGTATTTTAACACTGCAAAGTTGGTGTCCATTGGGTTGCCAGTAATTGTTGCAACTAAAGGCAAAGAAACAATGTACAACTGTAGAAACGGGTAACGAGAGTTTAGTTTTGGTTCACAGTCTGGAAAGACATCAGGTTCCAAGCCCATGCCAAATAAATAAAATACAAAGTGGTCAGGAAATGATCCGGTGATTGTTTCCATGAAACGGTATAAACATGGCTTTTGGGAAATTTCTGATGAATTTACTGGTGTTACCGAACAAGAAAAAGTTAAAAGTAAAACAGAGAGTGTAGCCCCAAACATTTTTTCTGGAATTATGCAAAAATTGTTTCAGGTATTTTTGAATGCATTTCTTTGTTTCCGTTTTGCCCTTAAGTTTGTGTTTTGAACAAGTTTACTACGAAAATCAAAATGTCATTGAAGGAATCAATATATCAGGATCTGCCAGAGGGATAAAAAAATGGTTTGTTTCGTCACTTGAAGCGTTATGCTCGTCTTTATATCATCACGGTCTCTAAATACCAATCATTACAAATGTAATAAAATCTGAAACTTTGCAACTTGTAATCATCATTTGGGCTGACTACAGACAAAAGTTTTATCTGATTAGAATGTTAAGCTAGGTTTGCAATGTCATATTTTTATGTTGAAAATCTTGATAAAAAAATAAAACAACTTGTTGGCCAAAAATTTAGTTCCAGTTCTCCTCAGCAGTTAACACGCCTTTTTATTCATAGTCTGCAATTTTTTTTATGTTGGCAAGGTAGCTTTTAGCCACTTGTTGTTACATGGTAGATTTATGTAACCGTCGACACTGTGATAATTTTGGTAATTTTGGTAATTATAAATACATTTTCCGCAAATGCAGTCCCACTTCTTGAGTGTTATAACCTATTTTAGGCATAAAAATGGTAAAAATGATCTATCCATAAAATAGTTTTATGGTGCTGTTATGTGTTTCGTAATATAAAAATCCATCAGTCATTTATTTATATGGCTAAAAAATGGCCCGATTAAGATAACAGAAAATAATAAGCTGGTTTGAAGGCACACTTCTATACTGAGTATTACATGCATTGTATCTTAATCTTATTAATTATTTATTATATCAAATTACTTATGTTAATTGTGTTACATGTCTCTAGGTAACTAAAAATGCAGTAATTTTTTATTTAATGTTTAACAAATAAAAGTAGCTGCTTTGCTTGAAACGATGGTAATTAATTATAAAAACATGATCAGTGGTCATAAAAATGCTTTGCATTCATGTACAAATAAATGCATGTGTTTTAAATTTTACTGCTTTTGACTTGACAACATGATGATAATATTAGCAAAGGCATAATATTTTATCATCAATCTTCAATCTTCAACGTTGATATTATTTTTGACACAGCCAACCACATCACTTGTTTTGTATCAAGAGTTTTTACATCCGATTGTGGAGCTCGAAGTAAAGGTGTAATGCTTGAACACATCAAAATGCTTGGTAATGCCAACCCCTTGATTATAGCTTAAATAACCTGCTACCTATTACAAAACACTCATAACACGCACAGCAGCGTACAAAACGGCAATTGATTTTGATCTGATAATGCAATTAACATGCAATCAAGCAATGTAATGCAAGCAATTTAAAAAACAATGTTGCACAATTTAGCCCCCCCCCAGATTAGGAACTTATAATGAATGGCATGTGCATGCAGATTTAAATCAAGATTGAGAATGTGCAATCTAACAATAATGTATTTGTGTTAGGCTTCCTCATTTGTACCATAGAACACTGCACATTTTTCAATTTGCAGGTATCTTTACCCGTGATCAAGCAGTCAAGTGGTCATTATCTTTTAATCCACAATTGCATTGCATCAACCTATGTACATGCACAACAAAGTATTAAAAATCCTTCTAAGGATATAGCAAGTTGGTGGCACACAAATTTTGCTGGTTTTTACAAAAAAACCAGCCAGGCATGACCTTTCTTATACACATCTCGTCTCTTTTTATGTAGTGATGAGGATAGTGATCCTGTTTTAGGAACAAAAGGCAAGTTATATGTTATCAGAACACCAACTTATTAATGCTTACAAATTGATATTTAACTGCCGACATATCCTATAGGACTTACCTAATTTAATTTCTGTTGAGAAATCATAGCAAAAACTAGCTCCTCGGTCGCCAAACCTACTGAGCGATCTTTAAAAGTGTTTACAAGTAGGTAACCTAAAAAAAATTTAGAGCCCACAGCGAGTTTTTTTTCATATTGCACCAACTAGTTAATTTGTAATGTTCAAATAAAAAACTTGCATGCAAGAGCTTAGTTACTGAAACGTTCTTTTTCAGTTTTGTGTATTAAAAACTGTCAAAATGACAAGTAATTTAAATAGAGAGAACCAAAACGAAAGGGGAGGTAAGTATGGGGCACCACACAATTTTATATTTTTTTTGTTGAAGAAGGTTAAAAAAATCTTGTAAAACATTTCATTTTTTGTACTTAAATACCTACTTAGCTTCAATGCTTCCGTTCCGGTGGTATCCGCTGTTGACCCGGCTTTTTGGAAAATTAAAAGCGTCTCAAGATCCTCAAGTACTGTTTGAAGAGAATAGTAAGTATTTTAATTGGTTAACTAACTTTATGACTAGTTGAATAATTAAGTGAGTACAAAAATGTGCATAATGATAATTTGCAGTTGAAATGAGCCCTGAAATGCAAAGACAATTTGGACATTTCCGAGCAAATTTTTTCGAGCTGTATAACAAGTTAGAGGAAAGTGGAAGGGTGAGAACAGATCCAGCCAATGGTGGGCTTACCGCTAAATTACGGATTATATTTTTCGAAAGTTTTCTGCTGTTCGGTATCGGACTTGTGTTGTATTTCCTGATTGGAGCATCAAGAGGAACAGTTTTCTATGACGTTAGTTTCGTGTTGATTTTGATGGGGGGAGTTAATATCCTCTTGTGCTGCTTAAAGTCTGCAAATTTGATTGGTACACCAAACATGCCGGTTTTACCGTCGGATGAATTATTTCACCGGATTTATCACCACGGATTTGTATCCGGAGTTTCGGCTTCATCTCCTCTGGATGGAGAAGTGGTTGTTGTGGGACGACAGACAGCAACTGGTGGATAGTGCGTATAGTAACACTGACTGTGTTTTAAAAAGTTCTTAACTAAAATATTTAAAATTTGAGGACAAAATGAGAAATTTCGTACTCTGTTACACTTTACTTTTCTTTCCATTGTTCATTAAAATAATAAATTTTAAAAACCCTCATACATTTTTCGTAGGTGGGTAGTTATTTATTGCCCATGTATTACGCATTTTAATGCTACTTTTACTGTCAGGAATTTACAAACATTGATGATAACTGATCACCGAATATTTTTGTAAAGTTGGGATTCATACACGTAGTTCAAAAAACAGTTTGCTGTAAACTTCATCAGACTGTGCTGTCAATAATTTCATAATGAGATGCAAGTGCCCAAAATCTCTCCGACGTGAACTACAACTTAAGCATGCTAAGTACTTATGTTTTTGTTGTCCAATGTGCATTTTTATTACTGAAACTATACTGCTACCATAATTTTAGTAGCTTCTCCTGAATTATCTTGAGAAATTAAATTGCACTTCCTGCCAAAATTTTCATACTTCAATTTACATTCAGCAAAAGACTGGGACAGTTTCAGGCTTTGGTAGCTTAAAAAATTCATTGTTTTGCTGTAAAAACTGCTCAAAAATAATATCAAGTGTGGAGAAGGCTTGCTTACAGTATTTATTGTAATGTAACTATTTTCGAGCTACATGCAACATAAAGTATGTAGAACTCGGCTCTGACGCGCAAACCCCAAACGAATACCTAATCATGTTTTCTCCGTGAGAAAACTACAGACCTGTATAATCTCAATGAGAATTTTTCATTCCAGTAATACTTTTCCAACGTCAGCGCAATAATCTATAGAAAACAAAAAATCTACAAAAATAGATAATTGTGTACATTTCATAACGTATCAACAGAAATGAGTCATTATCTCTAAAAAAATAATTTTAAAACTGGAGCAAAGGAAGCCCTATGACATTAACGAATATTACTGCATTTAGAAATTGATTTGAAATTGTAGGATAGTTTCAGTTCATTTTTTCACAAGAATTTCTTTAAGCTTTTGACTTTTATCTCTAAAATTTTTCATTTTTGTTTTACAATGAAAAAGCGTCATGACTGGAGAAGGTTGCAATTTACGCTCTTACGCACACAAACGAATCCAGGATGCCCTGCTAGAATCACTCCCATGATGCAAGTCTATTCTTCTGTGCTTTTCAACCCTATAGAGCTATATTTAAAAAAAAATTAATAAATTCACATTGTAAGCATAATAATATGCCAGAAACTAGCAAAAATAAGCTTTTCTTGGTCAAACAAAAACATAGTTTCAATTCAAAATCATTAACAGTCCATAAATATTTACTTTAGCCGTCAACATAATGTACATCCCATCACATCACATGCATCAAAATAATTGGAATAGCTAACCAGCAATTATTAGGCTCCTTAATTATTAGCTTGCTTCCCATTTACATTTTGTTGCATGAAATATTTATTCGGAGACATGCCTCTTTTTCTTTGATTAAAAAAGCTGCACAGATTGCCGCGACCAACTTTGCCTTTTGTAGCTGAATTACAAAGTACCTAAAACGAGTTTATACAACATAGCATGCAATATGCAATTATCATTTTACGTCATAAACTTACGCAACACACATTTTTTTCCATTTAATAAACACATTTTACTTAACGGTTTTATTTTTTTCTCATTCATCCAAAGGTAAAAAATACTGTATTTATCTTAATTTTTAATCCGACCTTACCAAAGTAAAAGGACTCCAATTGAAAAGACAAAAAAATTGAATAAAAAATTGCCAAAAAAGACAGACTGACTACTTAAATTTTTCTCCTTTCATTGGGAGCTACTACTTTTGTGTACTCTTCTTGGGTATGTACTAGTTTCCGCAAAATTAAACTTATTCCGATGGATAAAGATACCAGGGTTATCATTTTGGATGACCAGTCAACTGCTTGCACAAAATGTAGAAAGTTTTTTAGCCGATCAGCATGCTCTTGGTCTAGTTCCGCGCTCTATAAATGATTACAGAAAAATGCATACAGCCCAGTAAAAAAATTAATCTTGCAACTGCAACATAAGCGTTTTAATTTTGTACAAATCTCACCTCTTCAGCCCAGATAAGTGGAAAAAGCATGGGATTTACATTTCTGAGTGAAGGGATGCTGGACACCTTTTCTAAAATTAAATTCAGCTGAATCCGTTTACTCGCCCGCATCACAGACTCCGAACAATGGCTCAATGTCAACAAATGTCTCATGCTTCTCCCTTTCAGGTTTCAGTCCTTTGGAAATCCCTGCCAAATATTTGGGATCGGCATCCAGGAAATGGGGAGTTGACATGGCCACAGGAGCTCCATCCTGACAAGGCCCCAAATCCAAAACTCCCCTTCCCAGACATTTTTCAGGATTATTTTTCACAGTGGGGCAGTAACACCAGTTCTCTTCACTCTCACGTGGATCCTCTAGTACACTTGGAGGAGCAGTAAACCTGTAACCCTGGATTCCTTTAAAATCAGCCTTATCGTGAAAGGTAAGGTAGATTGAGCGGCATGACTCTGCGTTAAAAAGTCTCAAAATGGAATCCTTCCCCACATTCGGTGGAAATATTGTTCCATCAGTTCCTTGTATCTGGTTGCATGTGCTATTTTGATCCCCCCAAAAGTTAAGCTCGGTTTCATTTTTAAATTTTATCACTTTACCAAATAACTGCTTATCTCCATGTATACCCCTTTTTATTGTATAAGGGCCCTGGCTTGAGGCATTCAATCCCATGAAAAATGCAAACGAATTATTTTCCACCAAATTCAATCCAATTTCTCGCTCAATTTTCTCCAAAAATGGAACCTTGCATCCTTCAAATAAGGCCTCTTCAACCGTCTTTTGGACAAACAATGGCTCCTTATAATTCAACAGCACCATGTGAGCTAAATGGCTCAGTGGCCAGAGCACATCTCTGTGGATTTTTATCGCTGCTGCGGCAAACGGGACGTTGAGCAGCGTAACCACATCATTCAAACTTTGACCACTTTCATTCATGTTCCTGTGGAAATGATAAACGATCTGCTCTTTGTATGTCGCCGTGTCGGTGGAGTCATCCAGGTATACATCCAACTTTTTCCGTGTCTCTTGAAAAATATAAGGCCCCACCTATTCAAATTTTGGCCCGATTCCTGCTTCCACCTCCTCTGGATTTGTAACATTGAACAGATAGACCTTAAGATAGACCGGCACCGGGGGCTGAATCCAGGCTGCGTAAAACTTGGGATTGATCTCGGGTGAGATTACAACTTTCTGAAATAATAGCAGCCTAAATATTACAATTTGACCGGAAAGAGAGGCACAAATGTTGTGTCCAATGTTACATTATTAATCTGCAGTTGAATAAAATAGGGCACAAGAATCCATCCGGTTAACCATGCAACAGTCACTACAATCACAACCTTTGTAAGCACGTTGGCTACTAAAATTGCAGTTGTGCGTTGAAGACTCATTATAATTAATAGAGTTCCTTTGCCAAAGAAAATCCTTTGTTCTGTGTTCTTCCTTCCTCAGAGAATTGACAAATGAATGTATATTTTTACTGTTTCGTCTATTCATTTTTTCCATAGTAGAAAAATAAAAAATAAAAGCAAAAGGCAGGTAAAATTGTACAGAAACATGTTCTGTTTCCTTCCCATAATCTATAATTGCTTTACCTTTGTTACAGTTTGTTTATGTGCATTGTGCACATAACCTAAAAGCAACAAATTTTTATATACTATATTGCAATACAGATACGAGTACATCTGGAATTTCTAGAAAAAAATGTAATCGTTTTGAGATTGTTTTGATTTGTGAGATAGTTTGCACTTTAGATCATAGCCATAAAAACAGTGAAAATCCAATACGGGAAAGTGTATTTTCAGAGGAATTCTCTTGTGCGTTTTGAAAACCGGTTGGTTACATAATGCTTTTTTAATTGTTCATGCGTCACCGGTCAAGATTAGGTATACTGCATTATTGCATGAATGCCTTGTACTTGCTACCTAGTTTTCACGAGGAAAATTGCATGCTCTTTTCAACAAAACAAAATTTCTTTCCTTTTCGGAAATTAATAAAATTATAACGCAGTTGTCCGTGACGAGTTGAGAATGGATGAATGGAGACAGATTACTACGTCTTCCTTGTAAGCTGACCGCCCAGCGCCCATCTGTTTGTATGCGTCCAATATTACAAACAATGGGAAGTGTGATTGTCGAGTAGGCTGGTGAGTGTATTTTACCTTCATAAAAAAGGTAGTCTCGTCTTCATTTCTTCCCAAAAGGATTTTCCCCATGGAAACAGATCATTTTCGAAGAGCTTGTCAAGGCCAGATTAAGTGTCTGCAATAAACTACGCACTTTTATTCAGTCAGTTTGATTCAGGCAGATCAGGCAGGCAGGAGATCACCTTGCAGATTTGATTTTCATTATTTTACTAAATAACTTTTTGTCCCATGTAAAAAGGGGGACACGGCCCAGGCAGCGCAAAATTTGGATTGAGTTTTGGTATGATTAACAATATTTTTTTGGGTCTTTTTAAGGTTTGGTGATACCCGATTGCATTGTGTAACAGCAGATGACGAATATCCAACCAAGCACTGATAAACTCCATGCACGCATAGTTTTTAGTAAAAGGTTTGATCAAAATTTGGCTGCTTTCATCCAAATGGGTACTACCTTACCATTCCAAGTAATGTAATGTGTGGGATGGTATTTACACTGTTAAATAAATGGTGTAGCTCAGAGAGGAAATAAATTTTGTACTTATATCCAATTCAACTATGTTGTTCATACCACTTAGTTTTTTTCCAGCAACATCCAGTATATTCAAGTTCAATCAACCAATTAACTTATTTATTGGCTAGACGACGAGACACAAAATACTAGTATTGATATAAGCGTACTTTATTTTACACGCAGCAATGCTATGTGGCTCTGTGTGTCCTCTGAAAAAAATACCAAAGGCCGTTTCTGCATTTCCATTGTGTTGAGAATTTTATGCACCCATTGAGGTAAGTCATCAAAGTAAATACAGTGCATCTTACCAAAACAGCCAACCGGTTACTTCATTATTAATATTGGTCGTAACACTTGATAACAATTACCTTTATTTTTATTACCTTTTACCTGCTTTGCTTGGCCAAAGCGTTGCATGAAAGAGTGACCGCGTGCGTCATCACATCGGCAAACTTGATTCCCATAAAGTGGCTAATAGTACGGATTTATATGCACATATAAATTTTGATTTTAATATTTGCGCATCTATGCACAAGATTATGCATAAACAATAATGTTATTTTTTCACAGGCAGTGAAAAAAAATCATTATTTTAATAAACACAAGCTATTGTATGCACCAATTACCTTTTCAGCATTATTTCGCAGCAATTGCATGCAAGGATTATGATATTATTTTTCCAGCTATTAAAAACCACTTATCCGCATTATTTACATTTCTTTATAGAGTGCTACTCATTTACTAAATCAGTTATACAATTAAATGCAGTACTGTTGAGACGTTGACGAAAGACGGATTAGCTTTTGAGATTTGTTATAATTTGCAAGTTTTCCGTAAACTGAAAGTGGGGATTCTAATAATGCAAGCCTCAAATCCAAGCAGTGCTACTGGGCTAAATAATGAGGAGCCTGCAGCCCTTGCAGTTAAAGGTGGCTACAAATCATTTTCTAAACAAGGGCCTCCAGTTTTAAATGACTTTTCCATGAGGATTCCAAAAGGGTCTGTGTATTCACTGCTGGGAAGTAGTGGGTGTGGAAAAACCACATTAATTTCCTGTGTACTGGGATTTTCAAATTTGGACAAGGGAGAAATAATCTATAATATTGGAGGAGAAGACACTTATTTCCCCTCCAACAAGTTGGATGTCGGGTACATGCCACAGGAAATATCCCTCTACACACATCTCTCCATTGAGGAAACATTGGAATATTTTGGCAGACTTTTTGGAGTTGAGAAAGTGGTGATCAGAGGCAGGATTGACGAGCTACTCAAGTTGCTGTCTTTGCCAGGAAAACACAAAATGGTTGGAAAGTTGAGTGGTGGTGAAAGAAAACGAGTGTCGTTGGCCGTTGCATTAATTCATCAACCCAGATTACTCATTTTGGATGAGCCGACTAGTGGCGTTGATCCATTATTACGCGCCAATATTTGGCAGCATTTAAGGCATCTTGCTGAAGTCCATCGAGTAACGGTTTTACTCACAACTCATTACACAGAAGAAGCTAGACATGCAGATGTTATTGGCGCTATGCGCAATGGGCGATTAGTGGCGGAAAAATCCCCAAAAAAGCTGTTGCAAAATTACAACACAAATTCTCTAGAGCGTGCAATTCTTTTGCTCTGGAAGAGTCCGGAGAGCGTGGTTGGTAATTTATTCAAATTAGTAGACACATCGAGTGGTTGCATTGAAAATGGCGAAAAGCCAAAAGTTTTGAAAGTGAAGAAAATTAAAAGTTCCATGAGAAGAATAAAGGCTTTAGTTTGGAAGAATTTTATATCAATGTGGAGAAATGTGGGTCTTCTCTGTTTTATCATAGTTATGCCAGCAGTGATCACCCTCATCACCTGCACAACGTACCGAAATGACCCTCAAAATATACCACTGGGCATTGTTAACGGGGAAGCATATTGTGATATCGTCGATGACATGAAGATGAATGACCTTTGCTTGGTTGATCTCAGCTGTAAATTTCTGGAGGAATTGAGCTTATCAAGTGGTGTTCAAGCAGTGCCGTATCAATTCACCGAGATGGCAACTGCGGCGGTGAAAAGCGGAAGCAGTTATGGGATTTTGAGATTCCCCAAAAATTTCACTGATGCATTTGCTGAAAGAGTACAAACAGGAAACGATGAATTTATTCAAATTGGATCAACTATCGAGGTGCGATTGGACCAGACAAGTTAGACACAAATTTGCGTATATTTACGATCTGCGTGCTATTTTTATTTCGAACTTATTCACGGCAATATTGCATTTTTTTTTCCTGCAGACACTTTGATTCATGGAACCATCATGTCAACATTGTACACCGTGCTGGAAAAATTCTTGACGAGAATTTCTCAAGAATGTGGATTACCTCCACAACAGGGGGCCTTTCCCCTCCAATACAAGTCACCACCACTAGTTGGCAGAGAAAACCTTGGAATTTTAGACTTTGTTGCCCCAGGTTTTTCTTTTGCATGGCTCTACTTTTTTCCTCTGATCTCCACCTCCATTCGTTTGATTGGGGAGAAGCGACAGGGTACAATGATTCGCACTCTTACGCCTGGTACAAATGGAGAAGGGACAAAACTTTGGGAGTTTTTGCTGGCGTACATGATTACAGAAACTGCTGTTGTTTTGGTACAGGCTGCCCTAACCTTTGGAATACTGAATGGAGTATTTCTTATCGGAGCAGGAGACCACACCAAAAACCTTAATGATGATGGATTGTTTTTATCAATTTCAAACATTTTTGCCGTTGCTCTGTTTATTCTCGGAGGAGTGAGCGGCGTCTGTTGTGGTTGTCTTTTGGGATTACTCTGCTCCCAAGAAATCCAAGCAGCCTTGCTCGCTATAGCCATATTTTTTCCGAACTCCTTCATCTCTGGACTGGTTTGGCCGGTGGAGGGAATGCCTCTTTTCCTCCAGTATATTAGCCCATTCCTTCCTTTTGCCTTGCCAAGTGAAGCCCTCCGATCCCTTCTTAATCGGGGCTGGGAGTTTACTCATCCGAGTGTGTGGCCAGGATTTTTGGTTGCTAACTTGTACACGATTTTTTATATAATTTTAATTATTTTGATGAATCGTATGAATACCATCAAGTAATCCTCCTTGCTTAGCTTTCGTGATCATCATTGCTATCATTACATTTACGTTCAATTTAAATATTTTTAAAAACAGTTTATTCGAAATACAAAGGATTTTATCAACCTGTATATTTATGAATGTAGTTTTCCATTTTAAGATTTTTAAGTTTACCAGCTCTGTTAGATCCTGCCAATTAGTCGATGTTAGCGTTTGCTTATCCTAACGCCCTACTGCTCCAGTAGTATCAATCTAAAAGGTCTTA
>JAANSP010001015.1:0-17236 GCA_036850745.1 Homidia socia
TGATTTGTCGTCATTTGATGAAATAGCCATCAAATGATGTTTTTTCAAACGTTTCACGCATTATCAAAAACACGGTGCTTAGATGCACGTGTTGATAAATATATAATGAAAATAAATCCATATTAACCTGAAACTAACTTACATGCATGTCTAAGCACGCAAGGTTTGCCTGTCCACCTTGACAGGTCCATATGGGATTAAAATGTAACCGAATTACTATTTTTTGTCTTTTATTTGCGTGACGATAAAGATGGCACACTTGTTCGTTGTCCATTTTCTAAAACTGCCAAAAAAGGTCGTGCCTAAAGGACAAGTATTTGGAATGCTAGCTAAAATACTCGACATTTTCCCCGCAAAGAACTACTTGCCATTAGAAGATATACATACGTGACAACGTTCGTGTTCACAAACAAGCCCCTTCCAGAACATTCTTGACACATTTCATTTCCATCTATAAAGCGTTCTTATCACTTGGACAAAATCTAGCAATTTTCGTTGACCTTGCAGAAAAATTGACTTGCCACTTTACTTGACTCTTGCTGTCATCAAGAGAAAATGACGCGTTTTGTAATATTGATCACCTTCCGGCTACAAAACATTGAATGCACACACAAGTTTCACCTTCTACTGTAACGTGAGCAGTGAGTGAAATTAGCCATGTCATCAAGATATCACCAGTTGTCGCGGTGCTAAGTAGTGCATGATATAGAATTTCTGTTTTTTGATATCTCAAAGTCCAATTTTCTAGCCCTATTTTTGCAGGAAAGAGGAGGAAAAGTTCCCCCGTGTTTTCCAATCTACAATAAGATGAAATCATTGCTGAATATTATGTAGGCATTCTATTATATTATATTATTCTATTATGTAGGTATCTGTGCAAATATGAATTTTGCAGAGAGATCTCCTTAATTGAGATATAGAATCTCTCAATTTCGTAAAGTAATCCTACCTAGATACCAGAAAAGCCGACATAAAATCCGCTACTTGAAAAAAATACAAACTGGACCAAATAATTTTTTAAATCATTTAAGTAATTCAAGCGAAAAACATATTCTTTCCATCTGGTTCAATCTTCTTAATAAACCTCTAATGAAGCCTTTAAAAAGTTTGCTTTAAAATTCCAATTCAGAATATCCTTTAAAAATAATAGAATAGGTAGTCACTTCTAAGTAAATATATACATACCAGCTTTCCTTACAGATTCCAAGAGGAAAAAACTTCATTTTCTTTTCCGAGTAAAGTGTATAGACTTATTATATCTCAACAAAAAATTGTATTAAAACTCTATGAATATAAAAGAAACATGGAGAATGAATAAACGAACCAACAAAGTTTTTCAGGAGGGGCCAAAAAAAGAAGAAGAAAATACTCGCGTAGTAGAACTGGATTCTTGCTTGTCTCTCCTTTCCTCCTTTTTGCTTTGATGACATTTATTAAAAGGATATTGACTTGAATGAAATTTCAGAACCCTGAAATCATAGGATATTGCTCACTCATGCGGAAATTCCAAGTCCAAGATATGCATTTCCACACTCTCTGCTTCCTCTCTGCTCGCTTTTTCTCCTTTTCTCTCTCTCCCTCTCGCTCTTCAAACTTTATTTCTCCTTTACTCTCTTCAACTCAACCAGACAGACTTTTCATATCACGCTTGGCCTGTAAGTTGAGAGTGGAAAAAAATTGAACGACACAAACAGCAGCATATAGTGGTGGATGCCGTAGTAGTTGTATGGTGTGGTAGAAAAAAAGTAAAAATAGAGAAGAACAGAAACATGGCAAGTCAGCCTCATTTTACTTCACTCACATGAATAGCAACTGAAGGGAGAAAGGGAAAGTCTGTATTATTAATCGTTTCCCTTTTCCTCCCCCTCATCCTCCTCTCAGTGATCTCCCAGCATAGAGCTGGTTTCTGTCCTTCTCGTTTTGGCTAATAGGTATACATACAATCCAAGTGCACTGTAACCTCTACATACATTTGTTTTGTGTAGCAAAAGTCGGCCAAGTATTCAAAACACAAGAAAAGTAAAAGCGAAAATGAATGGATGATCAAAGCAAAGCTATTTAAAGCTAACAACGGTAATATCAAATGCTGTGTGCATGTGACACCAAATATGCATAAGAGAAAAAGTTTATTCGCACAACAACTTGCTATGTATTTGATGGCACACACACACACTTTTCGGCACGTTCAGTCAGCTACATAAAGAACTTTGTAGTTTTTTTTGGAAAAACTGACTCAAAATAGCGTAGCATATCACCTAAGGAAATTAGAATACATTGCTGGGAAGAGTGAGAAAATACCAGAAACATGAGAGAGAGGATAAACAGCAACCATTTTCCCCATTCCATATTCTCATCATGAACTAGTGAATGTTGCAGAGAAATTAGAATGGTGGGATTTATGTGATATTTGCCCATGTGCATTTGTCTGTACACCATTTCCACATTTCAGTCAAGTATACTTTGTTGGAGTGGTACAAAAACCACAACAAGAGTCATATTTTTTTCAAAGCGTGCAATATGGTGGATCATGAATTATGATGAAACTATTGATATGATACTGCCGGTTTTAACTAGACTGGCGGAAAACAATGGGAAACGGGACTGGAATTTACGATTCACTGTTTTTTTTATTAAACTACCCAACTATCTAGAAGCAAATAATAATATTGCAAGCTAGTTACTGATTCACTTGTTTGCATGTCACTAGCATTTATTTATTTAACATGAAAGGAATGAGGAACGAGTAATGAACAAGCATGTGGCGCCCGCCCACCCACAGATAAAACGAGCCAGTGAGGAAATTAACAAGAGAATTGCGAGCAATTTGCTCCGTCACTGTAACGGGAAAAGGGAGGAGAAAAAGTATATAAAAAGCTTGCTTTCTTCTTGTCCTTGCAGTTTTTGCTGCTGCTACTGCAAGAAAACAGTAATTTACACATTTCTATAATTACATGTTCAGTGCAAACATTATTATTATTTTTAAACTTGAGATTGTCGTCTACTAGAATGTGAAATGCAACATTTGATTTTCTTTAAAGCTTGACGGTTGATGGAGGAGGAGAAGACAAACATTGATGAATGGATGACATGCACATATTATTATTATTATTATTTCTGTGATGATTGAGTACATTGCACCATGCTATTTCATCCTGCTCTGCTAACCTTGTAACTAAAATTCAATTTAAAAATAGAACCCATTTTATCCTTGACGTTTCAAAATACCAGTAATAATTAAATCTCTAAATTATGTCCAGAATTTAGACTTGAAAAATTGAAAAAAAATTATGGTACCATGTTGTACAATGGAACATTCATCATCGCGCTTGTCCATCTCACTCAGTCTCCGCCCGACTGCAGTAGTAGTTTACATGTTTATTCGTCAAACAAGATTTTTTTATTCACCAACAAGTAACTTTAGGGTTGCCATAAAACACGTGAAAACGCACACTGCAATGCAGTATTATTAAATTTAATTTCCAGTTACTCTCTCTTTAGTATTTCGTTTTGAGCGAGGTGAAATGGAGAGAAAATAGGGGAGAAAACAAAGTTCAAATATGATGGCACATGGTGGAACGAGTGCATTGAAGTAAATTATTTATTGATCTTGTAGACGTTACTAATAATAATCATGTAAAATAATCTTATCATTCACCAAGGCTGGCAAGTTGGAATGACGAGACCGTCAGGAAGGTAAAAAAAGCGGTGATAACAACTGTAAAGTTGTTAAACAAGGAAAACTACTGTCACTCAAATTTCCCTCAAAACAGTTCTTTTGACTTTCCACTTTTGTTTGCAACGCCGCTGCTATGTTTATACCATTGTGTTTGCATTTAAATTGAACCTATTCAAAACCAGTCATCCGTACAATCGCGTTTTATCTCTGTACTTTGTAATTTTAGCACTGCACTGCTACAACTATTTCCATCTATATTAAATACATTCTAATATTAAAGTTGAGCAGAAACGGTGGAGATTATACATATAAGATAAAAGTAGCACTTTGCTTTAATAATCAATTAATATTTACGCATAAAATTAACAAAAAAGCAGCAGGTACAGGGTTGAGAAAGAAAAACAATGGACAAAATACCGAAATGTATTTTGATTTCGCTACGCTAACATGCCACTATGATATTCTACATTCTCATGATGACTCATGACATTGCTTATTGAAATAATATTCAAGGACATGCGAACAAGGAGACATAAACAATATCATGTTATTATAAACCATGTTTTTGGCACTGGAATTAAAACCTAGCTTGAATTAAACACAAGTCTCAAAATAAAAGTAAAAGTCTCAGGTGGCAAAGCAGTCGCTTACAGAACGCTGCTGAGGATTTCAAGAATGTTAAAAGCAGTTTTGTTGCAAAGGCCTTGAAATCGGTTGCAAGATGGTTATAATGACTTCCAAGGAAATGTGTCAGAATTATCATCTTTATCACCACCGCCATCATCATCACTCGCTACCCTCATAAAGACATGCAACTACACGACGACACGGGATGGAACTTGTTTTGTGTAAAAGCAAGTCTACTGCTGCTTCTGCGTGTCATCCAAAACAATAATTATGTGCCACTCTGATAATGACACTGTGCAACACTACAAAACAACAACTTACTGTGCTTTCCTAGAACAACTTGTAAAAGTTACAAATATTCCATTGCAGAAAAATATTTTGGAACATCACGTAAATAGATACATATACTTGCTTCTCCACTAGTGATGGTAACGGTGGAAATGAAAGGAGAAACTTGGTGAGATGAAATACGATGATGATGAGAGGACTTATATTGTTAGAGCCACAAAAGCAGCAGCAGCCATCTCATTTGTAAAAGTGCGTATGTATGTAAGGCAACAATATGTAAAATGTATCATCATCATCACCACAGCTAGTGTGCAAACTTTACAAAAAACATAGTTGTGTGTACTTGTTCCCATTACTTACCACTCTTTTAGAGCTTGGAGGTTTTTCTCTTTAGAGCAAAACATTGAACAGACCGTACCCTATGTTCTTTGCTTAGTTTTGCGAGTTATTTTCCAAAAATGAAAACTTTTTTTTTGTAATCTGTGCTCGGCAGAGGAAACTCATCTTTCTTTTCATGGATAAATTACCAACCAATATAATGTAAGAGTTGTGTGTGTGTGTAAACGCGAGACAAAATGCGAGAAAGCCCATTACCTAACAGCAGCACGGCATTACATTACGCTTCTTTCTTTCCAACTAGGGAGATATTTCATGTACATTCACTAGGCACCACTACCAGCCCGCTGCCATCAACCACTGAAAAGTTTATGGATGTTGCAGACTATACGTAGGTGATTTTTTTTAAATGGCCAGACTTTGGATACGTGTAATTTCAAAACTTTAATAAATAGAGCCTTCTACTTTTCAAAGTAAGATCCCCCAGGATTACGCATTTTTTCACCTATTGATAAGAGCATCGATGCTTTCTGTGAAAAATACCGAGGTTCTATGTACGAGTCATTAAATTTTGCGTTTCCACCCACAACATCAGAATTTCAGGTTTTCCCACACGCGTAATTTTTCAGATTCGAGAAGAAAAAGTATTCATACAGAACAAGAACAATACTGTAAGGAACCTGGTGCAGTTCAAAAATTTTAACTCTCGTACCTGGTTTTTAGCGTGATGAGAAAATAAAATTGTCGCAATTTTGTGAATCAATGAGAGAGCATTGACTAATTTATTTTCGATCTATATAGTTTTTTGATTCTTCATTTTTTCTGGGAAACGAAGCCTCATTAAGTATTGTATCTTTACAAATAGTCTTAGTTTGAAAGGCCAATTTTTAGTTAAAAAAACTAGCATCAAATTTTTTTTGACTTTTTGACATTTTGCAGGTAAAATCTAAAACTGGAGCATATTAGCCAGGTTCCAGTCACTTTGGAGTTGATTTTTTGAAGCTACTTCCAGGGAATGAATGTATGTTTAGTATCTAGTTAAAATTATTCCCGTAAAAGATTCTTAACCTCCAGAATGAAAATTAACATTTGTTTCACTTGCATGCATTTTCACTAACTTGAGAATTTAAAAAATGCAAGTTGGATTATATTACTTGCTTTACTTCAAACAGTTCATCAATCACTGGTATAGGTTTATATTCACAGAAAGATCTTGAAACGCTCTTTCGAATGACGTACATATCACTACCTCACAGCAATACCCTGAAGAGATATTTCCATACAAAGTCTGGCCAATTTGAAAAAAGTCCCTCGTAAAATATCCAACATACATAATCTCTAGTATTGGACACACAAGTACATCGTTACATAATATATAAATACATATTCATTTTTACGTACGATCGCATTCCTTGTCTATGCATCATGTGAGTCAAGAAGGTCATCTCTTTCTCAACTTGCCTCTTGGTCCACTAAGCTAGGCAGCTGCCTGCTTCTTTATGGAAACGTAGTGATAAAGACTTTTTCCGAGTTGTCGAGCAAATATGTAGCCGGTCTGCAAATACGTTGAGCATCTTAAATATATCCCCATCTACTAAAGCATTTATATACTAAAATATATGTTACATACCTACATACGTAGCCAAATAAAGTAGCCGTGTCCGTTTGCACATGGAGATACATTTAGGAATTTGCCCGTGAAAATGTAGGAAAAAAGTGGTCCATGAAAATCCTCACTTTTCTACTTACTGCATTGGCTGGTATATGGAAGTAGCGAGAAAGTCGGTGTCGTTACTTTCTCTCTATCTGTCTAATAAACTGGGTTTTGCAAAGAAATTACGTATCATCAAGAAGGGAAATGGAAGAAACTAACAAAAATATTGAGTCACTCGTAGTCATCTCTGCAGTTGTCTTTTCCTCATCATCCCATCTCTACCAACTACTACTTTTTATAACTAGTCATTAATGTATATGCGTAAACTGACGACATGCGAGAGTCGAGTGGAAAGCAAGTGCAAAAGTTACCTTAACTAAAGGCCAAAATGAGTGAGGGATGTTGCTCAGAGCTCCCAACTCAAGATCAACTATCATCACACAAAATGTTCACATTTCTCTCTGTCTTTTCCCTCCTGGGAACGACGCTATCGGAGGATCCTCTTCTCATTTCAAATTATGTGCATCATCCTCCTTCCTCCTTATACACAACAAGCAGCAGAGCAGCTTAAGTAAAGCTAAAACTAGTGGTGGCCAAAGGAGCAGCAGCAATAAAGAAGCCTGAAACTAGAATTCCCTCTCTTTGTGCTATTTCACCTACGCTTCTTAGCAACTCACTTTTTCTTGATACGCTCAGTTAGACAGCCGGGGCGTGGACAACAAACTACCACCACTTACCTTACCAGACCACCACCACCGCCATAGTAGATTCACCACTGCTAAAACAACAACCACCGAAACTGCTGCTGCTACTACGTCTCTTTTTCCCATTTTCTTTTACTTTCCTTGTCTGTGAGATCACATTTTCAGCACATTACTCGCTTCATTTTCCATCCATATAAAATGCATAGAATTACACAACCGGAATTTTGATGATGCAAACAAAATGCAAGACGAAGCTTGCTCTCACACAAGAATAGGCTGTAGTATTAGACGATGTAGCGAAGAAGAAGAAGAAAGACAAAGAAACACTTTACTGTACTGTCAAGCGTGCAAGAAACCAATACATACTAAAATCTCATTCTATATGCATGCCATGCGCCCACTATATCATGTCCACTTTGAGCAAAACTCTTTTACAGACAAAAGTGTGCGCTCATGAATGATCAACAGTACTCCAAACAAGATGTTGAGGTAAATGCCATAGTTTATACTACTTGAGCATGAGCATTATTAAAAGAAGATGAAATATACTTATTTTTTTAATACGGTAAGAAATATTCGTGTGGCATCCCAGTTAAACTATAAGCCGTAACACTGGCATCAAAATTCAAAAAAATAAATTTAACAGTGCTTGTAATATGCATTTATTAATGTCTAGCAGCAATAAGCGGCGAGAAAGAGAGAAATAGAGAAGAATGTGAAATCACAACGATTCGTGTATTTAGAGCGTTGCCTTTTTTACCCATTTTTACTCAAATCATGAGCATGATCGTCATCACCACCAGTACAGCAACCAAGTATTCATTTACTTTTTTTCCTTGAATATCCCTGTAAAAACAGAAGCAGCATCAGCAATAACAGAAGCAAATTTAGAGCAAACCGTAGGATTTTACAATTTGGTAGAAAGGTAGTTATGCAATTACAATGGTGAATCTCCATTTAAAACAGGCTCAACTGTACTATAACCATACCATAACTTTTGCATTTTCCCAAAGTGAATGCTAATTTAAAACTGGAGCTGCTAAATGTGAAAGAGCATCGCAAACACTCTCTTTATGCCGCTCTTTCTCTCAACACGCATACACACTAAACTCCCTCCCTTTCTTTCTTACAACTTTTAGTTAGTCAAAGTAGTTGTTGTAGTAATATCAAGTTGTTCCCCCATTGCAAAAAAAATTCATCATGCCCTATGAGCACATATTACCCGTGCACACAAACACTTATTCTCAATTCGGGACAGTTTACTTTTATACAGTAAAAATAATAATAGTCTTTCTTTTTGCATCCACAATCCTTTACCAATTGAAGAAGGAGAACTGAGAAGGAGGCCGAGCAGCAGTATGAGTATGTAATAATGAAGGAGTGAAGAATAGGAAATTAGGAATGGGAGATAATGCATGTTAGCTAATGGATACTATGCACATATAGGTAGGCATACCGTGGAGTGGAGAAAAAATACTTTTTTTTACTGACGACGAGCCAAACTCAAAACAATTTTGTTCAGTCTTGTGCTGCTCATATAAATATGTTGCCTTTTCCTTCTTTCACTCCCCATTTTTCCTACAAAGTAATATTGATACTATCTATATCTCGTTCTAACTAGAGATTTGCTTCACTTTTAAGACGGGAATATCAGCACTAATTTTGTTTTGCTTTTTTGCAAAAAAATATGCACGTATAAAATTGTAGCATATGTTGAAAAAATGTATAAATTTCTGTTTTTGCCCTGGTTTTTTTTGTAATTTCGATATAGTTATGTAGCTTTGTTGATGGTGGAGTAATAAAAATGTAGAATTTTTTTAAACATGCAGAATGAGCGAACACGATTGGCAAGAAAAAGAATGCAAGGTTTTTAAAGAAAAGAATAAGAAAAGTCTGTGGTGGTGAGTGTGAGCGAGTGAGTTAGTGAGTGAGAAGGAAGCACTCTCTTTTTTATTTTCTATGTTGCCATTCAGTTTGTTGATCACGTTCCCACTTCTTTTTATGTGCATATTACCAACACCATCACCACCAGCACTGCTACAAGAAGGCTAAAGGAATAAGGTAAGTTAAAATGGAAGCTTGTTGGTTGGTTGGTTGTGAAACATTCCAAAAAATATGACATGGTTTATAGGTAGTATGCAAGCAAGATCAGAGAGGAAGGGAGTAGGAGGGAGAACATGTGAAAGATGTTTAGAATGGGAGAAATGGCAAAAAATAGAAAAGACTTCTTTTCTTCTCCACAAACTTCGTTGAGTGAGTGAATGCTACTTTTACGCATGAATATATTGGCGGAATGATGATAACTGCCGTTCTTTTTTCCTAGTTTCGCCACCGTTTCTATTCTCGTCTTTCTTATGTGTGTGAGTGTGTAATGTGTGCATGTTCTGTCGTTTTCCATGACATTTTGACGTATGAAACTGTGCAACTCAAGGATGCTTCAACTTATGCCGTTGCCACTTTACTAGAAGCAGCAGCGGCCGCAGCAGTTGTAGTAGTAATCATCATCATCATCCCAAGTAGTATACTAGTACATAGATGCGCATATATGTACACATACAGATTACAGTCTTGACAAAAGTAAGTAAAAGTGAGAGAGGAAGAAAAAGAAAGAGAGAGAAAAAAGGAAAAGTATCATCATCATTCTCAGCTTGTAGTAGGCTTTAAGAAGTCAATTTGGGCTTCCTTTTTTTCCCTTTTGCAAAAAAAAGAAAAACGTAGTGGCACCCTATGTAGTTTGTTCACGTTTCAACATACTAAAAAATGACGATGGAGACGGTGATGACAGAAATATAGATCAAAGTGTTTATTATACTACATAAAGCCGCTGTAGAGAATATTTTTTGCTATGCTGTGAGTATTTATACAAACACGTGCATCAACTTGTCTGCAGATATTTGTATTTACCGTCGCTCTGGAAGACTTTTTGTTCAAGTAGGTATGCAAGTTTATATGAAAACATTAAATGTAACTTTCAAGACCTGGAAGACCTGGAAGACCTAATATATAATATATAATCCAGCACGTACCTGCTACGTTCAAGAAGAAAAACCATGTTTCAAAGAGCATCACTTAAAAAAATAGTGCCGGTTCATTCTGTTTATGAAATTCTGTCTGTTGTAAGTATTGTAAAGACGTTTTGTACAATAGAAAAACCAGAAATTTTAGAGCTGACACACTTCAAATCTACAATGTTACATTTTGGAAAGAAATGCAAACAACGATTTTGGGTGTAATTTAATTGTACATTTACACTTCATATTATGCTTGCTGTACACCCGCCCACTACTACTCTTTTCTCCTCATCAACCAAGATAGATTTAAATCTCTCACTGATTCCATTAGAAAAGCTTGGCGACGTACCGTAACCCACTTGACTACAAAGTCTCCAATTTGATGTAATGTGTGGAAAATGCGATGAAATGTTCACTTGGTCTTTTCAAAACAGACTACTTGACGCGATTTGTGACACAGCTCGAAACCGCAACACAAAGAGTCACTGAGCTTTGCACCCTGAGTTTCTTCACGATTCAGAAAATAGGATCCGGTTTATAAACAAGCAACGGTGAATAAGCACGTTACAAGTGAGTGGTGGCAATAAGGCACCCCCAATATCCAATTACTACAATTAATACTAATAAGTACTGTTATAAACCTTTGGCTCGTATCACGTTGACTTTTAAATAGTTAAACAAGTCAATTAACTATGGTGCAGCGCCCTTTAAATTTTTCCAGAGGTAACGAATATTTGTGCATGAAAACAATGCCAAAAAGAAAAGAAAAGTTTATGCAACTAATTTTTTTACTCCAACCACTTTACTTCCCTTCACATATCAGAGAGCACAAGATAAATGCATAAAAATAATAACAATAATGCCAATGTGCCTATATTCCTTTTCTGTGAAAGTTACAGAACAAGAAATCCAAGTCGAAAGAAGCCACATAAAAAAGAAAGAAAGAAAAGCTTGTAGTAGTGCTGACAATTCCTGCTGTTGAAAGTCTCACTCTGTTTATCTCATTCTCTCTCTCTCAGTGTCTTTTCGTTTACAAGCTTAGTCTTGCTGCTTTTGACATTAAGGCAATTGAATTCTTCATGGAAACTAATCCAATTAGTAGCACACAATAATAATATAATGCCGTCGAAAATCCAGTGAGCTTTAGCTTCTTTCCACCATATATATACTCGTTTAACACTTTATGTTTTATACTTCATTTATTTCATACTTGTTCTTATTCTTCTCATAATATCACGTTAAACAGTACTTCAGCTCAGCTGCTGGAAAAGAGAAGAGGAGCACAAAAAAATCTACTTTTCCTTCTCTCATCTTCACATATTTTCTGAAAGTACTGCTTTACATTGCATATGAGAATGGCAGAGGCACACGTTCCATCATGTACACTTGCACGAAACTCTTTCCTTTTCAGCTTAAACATCAAATTAAAAGGGAATAAAGGAAGCGAAATCCTCGTCCTCTTGACTCTCACATCAACCAACTTTTCCTCACTGTATCCTCTGCTCTTTGATCTGCACAAATATGTGCATTATTCTTGTAGTAACAGTAGCAGTTTCAGAAATATTATTATATTTATTTGGTTAAGTATATCGTGTTCATTCTAGCCCTACAGTTATTGTTGTTATTATTATTATTGTTATCATCCATATTATTATTGCTATTATTATTTTCCGGATCCTTTTCTCCGTTGCCAAAGAAAAAACAAAAAAACAACTCCCGGGGCGAGTATACACACAAATTATACATGCCTCACTACTGTCTGCATTACACATCCATTGTCTGCCAGAGTATATTCAGATGGTCTGGAATATTGTGTATTATAGATAGACATAGACGCTGCTGCTCCTTCTCATCCTTGACATTTTTCTTGGTAGAGTTACCATGTTGCTTTCATCTTGACATGGTCTCAAGTAGCGAATTAGTGTTGTTATATGGTGCACTCTCCATTGTTGCCCTTGTGTTATATAACAATGACATTGCTAAATCTCTCAACTATACGGATTTGCCTGTCACAACCACAACATTTAAGCAGGGCTGCCACAAGTCATTTATTTTGTAACGGTTTGCGGGGTCTGCACCATAGCAAAAAATACAGATATATATTATGCATGTATAAGCAGTGCAATATTCCATGTTTGCTTAGCATTTTAAATAAACAATACATCATAATCTTGCCTTTCATGGGAATTCCACCCAAAATATCATGATGATGACAGAAAAAACACCAATGTACAATAACAATAATATGGGATTATCGCTACTTATTAGGTATAATTTTTATTCATGGAATTGAAATGGAAATAGTTAATACGGAATTCTCCCGTTCCTGCTTGAAAAATATTTCCATCCTGATCTAGTTTTCAATTGATTACATGCATCTTTGCCTCAATTTAATTTATTTCAAGGCTATGTCTTTCCCGGAAAAGAATGAAAAGATGGAGCAAATATGTATATATATATATAATATTCTAATGATGACAAAAGGAGTAAGCTAGGTCTATCTGGGATCAATTTACTTAAAGTTAGTTGATAAAAGTTGGATGATCAGGCAAAAACGAGGGGGAGTTGTGTAGGTATAATAAAAGTTATTCGAGTTTGGCTGAATGCGTAGAATGGAAAAAAAATCTATCATATTCCGTACTGGATTTTAGCCGGAATTATTGGCCTTAGTAATAAGGAAAGGAAATCAGAATAAGTAGATACTTATGTCGACTATTAGGTTAAGGAGGAGAAAAAAAGAAGAAGAAAAAGAATGGATGAATGAAAGTAGGAAAAGAAAGGCAAAGGCAACTTTGTTAGTTTGTCGCTTTTCTCCTTCTCTCTTTCTTTTGGCTTTTTATATGCTACTTCTTCTTCCCCCACCACCACCTCCTCCTACTGGTTTTCAACTTTTATCTGACTCAACGAGAAAATAGGAAAATGCAAGAGAGAGAGAGAGAAGAAAGAGAGAAAGAGATGTAAAGAGAGATGCTTTTTTCTTCTTTTTTGCAAAGAAGAATTTCTGTCAGTCTCTTTTTCCTTTCGTTTTTATATGTATAGCCGGCTTATTTTTTCTGTCTCAATTTCATTCTCCTCATCTCACTTTGTGACATTCTCTTCACTGTACCTTTCAATTCTACTGTCAATATTGTCTGGAATATTCAATAAATCATCAAGGAAAGAAGTAGTAGTAGTAGTAGTAGTAGAAGAAGAAGAAGAAGAAGAAGAAAAAGAAGAAGAAAGAGTTGCTTGGTCTTTTCAGCTTTGTTCCATTTTAGAGACCCACTCCATTATTATTATACTCTTGTTTGCCACATAATATGACAAAGTAAGAAGAAAAAACAAGGAGAGAATCAGGATAGAATGCAATGGTTTCAACTTTTCATACAAAATAAATGTAGCGATAATAGCAGCAGCAGTTGCAACTTTTTTTTACTGCGTCGGCCGAATAACACAAGTGTAGTAAGGGTTTCCCCCATCATCATTTCTCTGCTCTGTTACCATTACCACCATCACCACCACAAATAGTAACCGCACACCAAGAGCAGTGCAGGGGAAAGAGAAGAAAAACTGACGTGTTTACCATGTCTCCTTTGATTTTGATAGCACTCATCTACAGCTATCACATTTTGAGAGAAAGTTATTACATTTGTGTAAACGTCCTTGGAGAAAAGTCAGAACGAGAGAAAAAGAGCTTCTGCTGCTCCTCCTCTACTCCTGCATATTATTATATCATCAGCAAAACCCTAGCTCATTTTCCCCTGCCATTAAACTGTATTAAAGCGTAAGAAGTCAAGTTGATTGACGGGGAGCCAGAGAAAAGTGTGCATACCTATTTACTATAGTAGCTAAAAATACGCAAGGCACACACTTGAAATGAAACTGTAAACTTGTATAAAATTTAACTACCAAGTATAAAGCTTTAATTGCCACATCATCATCGCCAGCAGCCGCTCAGTAGAACCATAAATATGATCACCACCCTTCAGCTGGGAGGACAATAATCGTCTGTATAATGAGGAGAGTGGGAGGATATGTTGCCTCCAAAAAACGGATATTAGGATTTTGAGGATAATGAACACTTGCACATTTTATCCTACACAATTTTACGCAATGTAGCTAAAAAAAAAATTAGCGCGAAAAATTGGAATTTCCGGTGCCAGAAACATATTACGATAGCAATTTTGTTTCATTTTTTAATGTAATGCCTACCAAAATTTACCTAAATACCTAACTCTCAATAGTAATAGTAATAATAATATTATTATATTGATACTAAACTGTTTACCGGGATTACGCATGCAGATCGCACGCCATTTTAAGATGAGAACAAGAGTATAATAAAAAGTGTATAAATACCAATACCATCGTCATCAAGATGATGTTCATGGCACTTGATGACTTGATGTCTCAAAATGTATGTCTGTACCCAAGCTACCAAAGCACAAGGACAAAACATGCAAGTTTTTTCGGATGATGATGTTGGAAAGACGGTGTGAATATTGCACAAAACACAACCGCAAAAGAAAAGGCAAAACGGGAAAACTGAGTACATAAATAGAAAGATAAAAATGGCCCGGTAATGGCGATCATCATCATAACTACCATCATACCATGCTCATCACCAACAGCATTGCATTGCCATCACCATCACCATCATCATGGCCTGCGCTCTACTGATCTGATGGCGTATGTTTATTTTTACACTTATAGTATTATGGTGTTTTTTTTTCAAACTTGTACACGAAACACCAACATGGGATTCATTCCATGTGAAAATGTTCATTCTTGGTCGCCGGGGCTTTATGCAAGTTTTGTACTATTTTTTATGTATGCAGAGGAAAGCACATAGTATCATTGTTATTATTATTGTTGTTATTATTATTATTATTAAAATGCCTTTTTACTTACCCGAACAGAAAAGGAAAAGTGAGACGGTGCCAGCATTCATGGTAACTCCTTTAAAAGCCATTTTCAATGAGATGTTTATGTTGCAGAGCAAAAGGAAAAAACTGGTCCTTGTGTGGTAGTGGTTGGTGGGTTGTGTGTGTGTGATAGCTGATGGCGGTAGTAGAAGGAATCGCTGTGTAAAAGGAGAAAGTTGACTTTTCAAGATGAGGACAATGACAACGAGGAACAAGAAGAACAAGAACAAGGAATGAGAAAATACAACTTATTTTTTTCACTCTTTGTGTATTCAAGTATGTATAGATGATATTTTTTCCGATTTCTTTTTCGCCGTTTATTTCTTGCACGTCTTCTCCCGCTCAAGGACTTTTTCCAACTTGCTTCTTGTACTTGTGATAATCAAACTTGGTACTTGCTTATTTCCACTTTTTTCTAGACCCATGAAACTTTTTCACCTCCCAAAGGAATTTTGCCTTTTATATGTGCTGGTGGTGTATATAGAATTGAGAGTGTGTGTATACAATAATGTATGGATAAAAACGATGAAAAAATTCAATATATTATTGTTGTACGTGTATTAAATACCCCTCAGTTGTTTCTTGTTTTCTTCTCTTGTCTTCTTGTTGTTGTTTTTGATGATGATGATTATTATTGTTTTTTGCTCCTTGCTTGTTTTTTTTCAAAGGGAACCGTGATAGGATAAGAAAACAAGTGACACTAAAACAATTCGGCTGCGACTTTACACTATGATACTGTAGTGAATATTTTGAATTCAGATAGCTGCCAAGTTCCCAAGAGAGATTATCAAGGAAGGGTTAAAGATGTTGAGAAATACTTGACGTTAGATCATCAAAATGTCGTTGTGAGCAATTTATAGCCTGTATCAATGTGGAGTTTAGATTTAATTTTGTATTCATCACCATAATCTGGTCATCCTGCAAAAAAAGAGCAAACCAACCAATTAAAAATGAACAAAAGTAGAAAACGGAAATAAATTAATTTTGTCTACAAACAGACAAAAGTAGGGATCGTTCATTGAACAGGGTTTTTCTTTTGAATATAATAGCGCAGTCAACCAAATTGTTTGATTGATGGAGTGTAGACTCAGCAACAAGTCACCCCACAGCAGTTTGTAAATAGTTACTAATTGAAGTTTAAAAAACAATCATATACTATCAACTTTTTGCAAAACGTTATTTATGTATACTAAATGAAACGAACTGCAAAATTTACAAAGAACTGATTGCAGAAAAACAAACTCACGAAATGTTTTACTGATAAGATGAATGTTGCAAATTTCGCATGCAGTATGTTTCGATAGGATATTTTTAATTATATGCTACTAATCTACGCGAGATGCGGGCACAAAAAGTAATTCATGTCTTGTGCCAACGAGAAAAAAGGTAGCAAATATGATAAAATTTTCCAAATTTACGAACATTTGCAAGTACTTTGTGCGATATGTAAGTTGATGTGAAGTCTAAAAAATTCAGCCGGTAACTGTACACATTAAAAAGTCGATAAGACATACGCCGAGCGACGCTAATCTAATCTTTAAAAATTACTTTATCGAGTTGCTGCGTTCTAATTCGTTTTTGTTTGTTTTCATTAAAAGTGTAAACTTTCTAATGACCCTATTGTACCCTTCAGTCAATTTATTACCTCAAATGAGTAAGTTTTTTTTGGCATGAAAAGAAAGAAAAGTTAAAAAACAAGTTTATCTGCTTACATTTAAAATACTGTGTTTTTGTTCTTTACAGCACACGTTGCAAATTGATGAAAATAACTTGCACTTGAAAGCACAATTTTCAGATTATATCTTCGTACGAATGTTCAAAGATGATGGGAAAGAAAAAATTTCCTTTTTCTTGAGAAAGTAGCACTTTTTTATATATATTTTTGAACCAAGAATGATGATAGATTGTAAAGAGAAACACAAAAGTTCTCCGTGCGAAAAAACAATCACCAATGCTATTTTCGTTTTTATTTGTAGAAAAAAAGCAGGACGACGATGATGATAAAGTATTGATATCAGAACAGTTTCACTTTCCTT
>JAANSP010001016.1:0-17233 GCA_036850745.1 Homidia socia
CTCTTTTTTTCTTGCGTCGCTTTCCCTTTTACAAGTAATCTGTTCAAAAAAAGGAAGCAGTTGATGCAAAAGTAGAGAGAATACGAAAGAGGAATGATCACAACATAAATTTGAGAAGAGAACGATGAAAATGAACATTTTGCAGTTCACATGTGGAGAAATTGATGATGACTGGTTGGTTGGTAGTAGAAAGAGAGAGAAAGAGAAAGAAAAAAGGGTCATGTACAAGTTTGTTTTCATCTACGACTTACGTACCTACTCTGCTACCAACCATCAAAATTATGCTTGCATGAATTTGCTTGTCTGTCTATATCTCGTTTTCTGTAATTTACATAAGAGGTAAGAGCAAAGAAACGGAGACGTACGAAGAAAAAAGCCATTTTGAAGGAAATGGATTGTGGAACATGCTACTATACTGCTAGCCTTTCTTCTATATGTTTTTATTATTATTATTCAGTGTCCTCTTTTCGTTTTACCAGATTTGTTCATTTAAAACTTTCTCTTATTCCTACTCTACCTGCCATTTACCTTCTGTCGTCATCTCCCACTGACATCATCCTAAAGTGAAACGAAGAAAGCAACAATATCCATTATGTAAAATAAAAATAAAATAAAAATAGCACACACAAAAGCATAACGAGCGGAAATCTCTCCGAGCAAGCTTAAAAGCCCGTCAACAAGGAATACATGCAAGTCATTCTTTAAAATGTGCCATTCATGTAAAAAGGTATAGGGATATTTTGAAGAAAGGAAACAAAATTGTGTTTTAGCAGAGGAAAACAGGGAAAAATGCAGGTAAACTTTTTTCTCAGTGGAAAAGTCCAGTAGCGTATGTAGCAATTTTGAAGGAGAAAAAAAAACAAAGCAGCAAAAACAATTGGATAATCTACGATTCCATCATCATCGGCATCATCCTCGTTGTTTCAATGCAATGCAATATCATGTTCATTCAGTCAAATCTCATATTATATTGAAGAAACAAAAAAAGTGATCTCGTTTTCCCTCTCGAATGGAATACACTGGGATAGCTAGCACTACTGCTACTACTATTAGGATAATATTGTTATTTTTTATCTAATACGATGAAGTTGGAAGTCGACGAACGAGGATGATGATGATGCAATTTCTGTTGTTGTACTTTTGAAGAGGAGTAATGCATGCAGATCTTCCTCATCGCTTGTTATATACCTACATGGGCATATCCACTCTGCTCTTTATTCTGTTTTATTTCATTCCAGTTTATACACATACTACTACCAGATAGTAATACTACTACTACTACTGTGGTAGTGGTGACCCAGATGAAAAAACGCACGTATGGTGTACAAATGTTCAAGGGCTGATGTTTCCTTCTTAAAATAGTGATATTGGTCCTTGGAGAAAGTCAGTTGAGAAAAAAAGTTGATACGTACGTGTACAGTACTACTACTATGTGTTGGTGTAAGGAGGAGAAGTATGAACTTGCTGGGGTTTTTTTCTTTGAAGAGGGTTACTACTCATCAATATGCAGAGCGAACCTACACTATAAACAGTAGATAGATGGATGTGTGGATGTGCAGTGCAGAGCTGGGCTGCTCCAGGAAAAAAGTGGAACAGGGACGACGAGCAAGTGTGATATTAAAAAGTAAAGTAATCAAAGAAGGAAGCAAGGAAAGGAAAAAAGCTTTTATGTCATCATTTAGTGCGAGAAAAAAGTGAAGTATTTTATGATGCAACGTATGAAAAAATGGAAAGTTTTGATGATGATGATTTGCAAGTAAATATATGCAGATAATATTTACGATGGGAATATAATTTAAGTGTTCAGATTAAGAGTAAGTATCTTACTGAGCTACTACTTTATCTAGGCGTGTCGGCCCTTGCATTGCATGACGCATAATAGTGATCTGTTCTGTTGTATATTTCAAATCAACAACATTACACGTGTCAATATTATTTTTTATGCTTTGCATGTATCCACTCATTGAAAGATATTCATACAACCATGTGTTTCGCAATGCGCATTTATTTTCCTAGAAATGTCATGGTTGATTCAGAATGAAGGGTCGATTCTGGAAACACTTTTTGTGCAAAATGGAAACGTAAATGACATTGAATAGAAAAAAATAGACAAGAGCCAGAAATTATATAAAAGTACGGCGAATGAGTCTACTCGGACGGGTAAGAACTTTACAAATAAATAGAGACACATGTATAAATTCGCTCGAAAATGTTACAATTTTGTTGTGCAGCTTTATATCTAGGCTTATCTTTATGGGAAGTAGTAAAAACCCTGCCTATTTATGTAGCTGCCTACCTGCATCATCATGATGTAATATATGAACATGACCCAACAGTAAAGAAAAAAAAATAAAATGGGATAGTCGACCCAAATCCATTTTTACCAGCAGTAGCAGACCAGCGTCATTACAAAAATTGGGAAAATGCTTGCTGTTCTACAGCTACAGATACATTGCATTCACATTTCACATTGGCTAGATTTGGAAAAACGACAACGTCACGTCAATGTGAAGGCGTAGGGAAAAATACCCACCTATGTTAGATTTTAGATCTGCACAGTCTAAAAAAAATAAGTGGCCTTATCATCATCGGTTGATGTACCTCTCTGCTTGCATGCTATTATACTACTAGGTAATGATATTTTTCGATGATAGAGCATTCATTCTGTTCATTCATTTTCTTTTCGAGCCTATCATTGAAGTTTACAGCAGTATGCAAAATGACACGTCTCATGCATATCATGTTATATTTTGTATCATTATTTAGATGATGATGATGATTTGACGATAGCGTAGTGGTAGTTGTAGTTGAATAAGCTCTATACATTATTGGGTTGCTGGGTGACTGACACGTCTGGCAAAGGGAATGCGTGCATTATTCGAAATCTACTACCCGTGCAAAAGGGAAAATTATGGGAAATCTGACATTTTCATCTGACACACAGGAAAAAATGTTAGGCTAGTTTTCTGGGGCTAGTCACACATTAAGTCACACTTTAACAAATATTTTAGATTTGGCCACTTGCAGAATTTCATTTTTTGATAAATGTACAAAGCCTTGTATATAGGCTAGAGGAAACGTCTAAAATAAGTTATTTGAGTGTGCCCGAAGCGTTATGGCATGTAGCATGTGGAGAGTATAACAGCAGGTAATAATGCTACTGCTGCTGGTGGCCGAACGATGATATGGATCACAATGTCATGCACAAAAGTCGTTTCGCATAAAGGTTTTTATTTCTTTTTGTAGAGTTTGCATGTGATGGTGTTGTTGCCACTTTTTGTACAGGAAGAATAACTAAGCAAATAAATACAAAAAATGAAATAATGTTTTTGTTGTAGAAAAAAATTATAATAAAAATGTCTCATTCGATTCGCTATATGCTACAGTTTTATACAAAAGATTAATGACATTCCAAGAAGCAATAATAATAATTAGTACAGTTGTTGTTTTAGTAGCCAGCCTGAAATGCACATTTGGCTACTGCTGGGGTAAGAATAGTTTGCAGGCTGCATGATATTTATCGACATTTTGCTAACGGCAGCAATAAACATTTTATTTAAATCAAAGCGATAATGGCGAAATAATAGCAGTGGCGGTAGTCGTGACTTATGCTGTTTAATTTTTTACTAGTGAGTTGAGTGAGTACTTCCTCCTCATGATCATGTGATTTTATTACGGACGACGATGCTGATGGTTTGTTTGTTAGTGTAGTGGTAGTGGTGGTGGTAATGAGAAATTTATCGGAGAGAAATCGCAAAAAAATCCCTGGCAACCTTCACCCGCGTTCTACTGCCAGTCACTCAGCATGTGAAAATAATAGCAAGGTAACCTAATTTACGGCAGTTGATAAAAAAGGAGTAGAAATGAGATATAATATGTATGCACATACGTACCTTATCCACATAAGCAATGAGAGAAAATGTGCTTGTGACGTGTGAATTGGGAACAGTTTATTTATTATGCAAAAGTGTGAGAGAGCTTGATGTGAGTAGGTAACTGAATTGTGGAAAAAGGGGAAATCAGATGGTGATGGTGGTGGACAAGGTAAATAGGCAATTTGTTGAAACTTGGAAATGAAACGAAAAAGTAAAAAAAAAATAACAGGTGACTTTGGAAGTGGTTATGGCCATGGCTAGCCTAGCTGTGCATTCATGATAATAAACAGGAAAAACGGCGATGAAAGGAGAGTGAAACAAAAGAGCAAAAGCGTTTTAATTTCTAGTGACCTGTGTCCTCTGCTCTAAAGCCCATTTTGTCAATTAATACGTTAAAATGATCTCTCTTTCTCTCGTGTAACCCGGTTTTTCAATGTGCTGCCTCACTTGACATGGCTTTATTCGGACAGATTCCACTGTACTGATTGATTGACTTGCGGTCATTCGCTGCTTGCTTTGTGAATTGCGAGTGCTTTAGAGCATTACACTAACTACTATCCTACATCAATCTCATTACAAAAAAAGTACTCACTGACTCTGCTGAGTGTACGTAGTAGGGAGAAGACAAGTGGAATATAAATCCGGCTAAACAACTGCTGGGATAAAAAATACCACACAATTTATTCTCGCAATTCACTTCTACTTTCCAGCTTACCTAACTTATACATGCTGCTATTCTTTTGTTTTGTGGAAATTACCCATGTGGTAGAGTAAAATAGTAATGAATGATGATCAAGCTTTTCCGTTTTTTGGTGTGATCCCTCTAAAATCCGTATTCCTTCATTGTTGGCATCATTTTTACCATCAGTATTTTTGGGTTTTTTTTACCAGCTGCTACTATGCCCCGTGTATATATTTAGCCGCTGTTTTCACCATTTATTTATTTATTCAAACCAGAAACTAGTCAGGCGGCCGTCCGTCAGGTTCTTCATCATCACTTTCCAAAAAAGCAGCAGCAGCATGAGCTGACATGCTTTGAAGCTTCTACGCGCTGCTCCTACTTCTTCTTCCTCCTCTTCTTTCATTCACTTTCGTCAAGCATTAATAGTTCAAGTGGAAGGAAAAAGCTCACAGTGTGTACTAGTGAGCATCACCAGTCACCACCATCATTATTATATCCAACAGCATCCCCACCTTCATCCATTACGTCTTCCTCATGCCTTATTGTTTTCCCTTATTTAATACACAGTCCTAACTAGCTAAATGCAGCGCATGGTGGCGTTTGTTCGTCTCGCTGTTGCTAAACTTTACTGCTTGCCATGAAGATAGTGCGTGGTTACATGTGTATCTTCATAGGTTCACGTCAACTAATTCAACAAGAAACGCTGATATAATGATATGGCAATGAAAAGGAGGAAAGTCAAAGCCACATGCCACATCCAATCTACTTTTCCACCACCATCATCATCTACAATGAACATTGTCAAAGAAAAAGAAGAGAAAAGGCATACAAGCCAGCACAAATAAATAAATTCCTACACACATACACACCCATAATACTTTGCCCGTCTTTAAAGATTAATCTTGTTAATCTCTCCAGGACAATGGGACACAACAACAAGAAATAAGAGAAGGACGACGACGACAACTACTACTACAACGACCACTTTATATTACTTACACAGTTCAGCGTTCCATTTCCCTTCTTCCTTCCTCTCAGTCAATATAGACGAGACATTCTGTAATGTTCCCTTGCATATTTAATACATCTATTTACATAAAGAGCAAGTCAGCACTAGTATTGAGGTGCAGGTGGTATGCACATGTATAGGTCTACAAAAACGGCTATATTTATGGATTTTAGACATGCATAAGTATGGATGGAGTAATAGAGGATTTTGTGACGTTATATTATTATTTATTAGGTATGTGGCGACCACACAACAACACACAGGAAATAAATGTTTTTCTTATTTCAGTTGAGCTGAGTCGATGGTGGGTAGTAGAATGGGTTCAGCCAGATATCCTTCCATTGCCTCCTCTAACCCATTCCTCTGTTGCATTATTCAGACCAGATCAGTCCAACAGACGAGCAGACAGGCAGGCTGGCAAGTAAGATTGCCTGCTTACTTGCTTAACCTAAAAAAACAGAGAATAAGATGAACAGAGTGCGTTTGACAAGCAAGAATTCCTTTAGTACGTCCTCCGCCCATCATCATCATAGAATAGTCTTCAAGTCTTTTCTCTACTCTCTCTCTCTCTCTTTTCTTTCTTCATATTATTTTGCAAAAAAATCATGGTAGTAGTAGAGCATAAAGAAGTATAAAGGAAAGTAAGAATTGATTGAGGCCCCCCGTTGATCTGGAAAAAAAGAAGAAGAGAACAGAGATGGAATCATTTTCTTTTGCAATACCCATTTTTAGCAGATTAAAACGTGAGGATGCATAATAGGAAAAAACATATAGGGCACAAGCACAAATTATAGAGAGGGGAAAATAATCCAAGTAGTAGCAATATTGTACATAGCTGTACAATATCAAGTTTTCTCTCTTTGTGTGTAGCCTATGCATATGTTTGTATACGTGTGGGTATTTAGTAGTAGTGGAGTAAAGGGCGTTCTTCCGTCCAAAATCCGTTGATGCAAGAACATATAATAGATATTATATGTACGTCCATCCATCGATTCCGTTCCAAATCGATTTTCTCGTTTGTTCGCGATTCTATCCTTTAGTAGAGAAAGGATAAAATAGACCAAGAAGAAGAAGAAGAGCCCATCATGCTCTTTGCTTTACTTTGCTCCCATTTTTAGTCGAGTCTCTCTTTTTTATTTCTCACTCTCCATCTTCCCTTCTTTTTCCTCCTTTTCCCTTTTTCTTTCAGCAAAAAAACAGCCTGAGAGTGTGAGTGAGTGATTGAGTACTTGTGGAAATGTGGAAGCATGTTTAAAAGTTGCTTGTTGGTTGGAGTTGGAATGGATATATATGCACACAAGAAAAAAAGTGTTACGCAACAATGAACCTTTTTTTGCTTCATCTTCTCTTGAGGTGACTATACGAGTCAGGAAAAAGGCTACGTACCACTACATAATGTTCCTAAACGCGCTGCCCAATCGCAAAGGGACAGGCAACAAGAAGGGAAATATCTGGTTTCACAGCCGTTATTCAATTTCAATATTCATGTCTGTCATTTAAAATCCCAAAAGCCAATACTGCAAGTTGGACAGCTGTCTTTTATTTACAGCAAAATATTTTTTCCCATTTCACCTATCTGACCCCAATATAAGTTGTGTGCTATTTATTTTTAAAATGGAAAAAATTGACAATGATACAGGCCGTTATAAGAGTTTTTTTCTTTAGCAAACTGTCGTCCAAAAAACACCGTTTTTCCCTTGACTTTTTTCTAATCGATTTATATATTTGTATTAAAATATCTGGAACTTGGTCGGTCGTCGGCAAAAAGTCCTCATCAAAGTGTATACTTGGTGTATAAAAAGATCAAAGAAAAACAAGTCAAACATGGAAAAATACTATTAAAAAATAGCATTGCTACCTTGGAATGAATATAAATGGTATATTTTTTTCTGCAAAGGCGGTAAAAATAAATGGTCGTCGCAGGCAGGCAGGCTGGTGGCAGACAGACACGCATGCAAAACCAAAAGGATTAGAAATAATATTGTTTTCTTTTCCCTTTCTCACATTTCTTCTGCTCTTTCATTCACTCATCTTCTATTTATATTTAGAATGGTATTGTTGGTCGATCACCTTGTCTCGTGTGATTTTGATGTGATCTAGCTCACTGCCGCTGCCACTTTTTCCCCATTTCTTTTCAACTCCTTTCCACGAGTGGGAATGTATTGTGGGTGGTTTAAGGTGGTGAGAACGACGACAGACTGACTGACTGGCACTTTTTTCTCCTCTTTTTACACATTTTTTCGTTAACTTGGAACACGCAAAAAAGCAAAGTGCAAACATTGCCGAAAAAAAGTAGGCAATCCTCAATAGCTTTCCTCTTCTTCAAAAGCAGCATTTTTTCTCTTTCTCTCTCTCACTTTTCTCTTCTTCTTGTCCTTTTTCTGTGTATGCAAACCTTTTTTTGGTAGAGAGAAGGAATAAAAATAAGAAAAAAACATGGTAAGCACACATACATGTCTGCTCAAGAAAAGTAAAAGTAAATACAGACGACTATCACAAGCAAAAAAGAGAGAAAAACGTGTCCCCGTCGGTTTTGTGTTCCTTTTTTTATTGAAATTTGAAAGGAAACAAGTAAAACGGGAAAAGTTCTTTGAAGAAAAATATAAAAATAATGTATAAAAATAAGAAACGGAGAGAGAAGCGGATTTTTCTTTATTTCTCGGAACAGTTAAATACATCCCGCTGATCTTTATGCAATCCATATTTATTGAATTTTCTACTTGAGGCAAAAACAGACAGTCTTTCATTCACTCAGTAACTCTTCTTGTTTGCAAATTTAATCTTTTAAGAAGCGTTGTTTTTGCAATGTATTTTTTGTATTGTCGGGCGGGCTGCTCCTTTTTTTCTCGTTTACTACAGCAGGGAATTCCAAAAAAGTTTGCCTGCTCTGCAAAAACAAAGTTTATTTGGTTAGCTATACTTTGTTGCACGTTTGGTAAAAGAACAGTGGCACTTTTTCTTAAAGAAAGAAAGAAAATAATAATAACTAAATATAATATCACGTTTTCTCTTTTCCTTTACCAAAAGTACTTGTATAAAAGACATATTTATGTAGGTACATGATATGGCTGCGAGTGTAACTAACCATCTCGTCATCACATATTTATACAAATATTTTTTTTCCTAATCAAGTTATGTAGTACACAAAAACCTCCTGTTGTAGTCAATGTATGTCGTTAAAAATGCATACAATCTGATAATGCACGACAAGGTGAACGACAAAAACCACTAAATCAATTTTCCTCTAATACGTTTCTAAACTCTATTTTTTCTTACTTATTCTTTGCTCATTTCATGTTATACAGGTTCGCCCAGTAAAAAAAAGCTGATGATACAGTAAATAGGAAAATATTTTTCACTCTCTCTCTCTCAATTTTTTATAATATCCAGTTGCTATTTTTAGTGACGACAACAATCTAAAGTAAGAAAACGTGTGGGGAAGAATTCGATTTGAGAAAAATGTTATGCATTTCATCATGTTATAAAAGGACGACGTCAGAGAAGAAAAAGGCACCAGACCAGACCAGCACACAAGCTATTATGTAAATCCACCCTATAACATTCTGGAAAAAAGAATAATAGTTTAGTGATATATGCTGGTGGTTGGTGTCCATATAATGTGATATTGTAATACGATGACATTACTAAAAATAAATAATGCATTTTCACCAGGAAAACAGGAAAATGTCGCCGTTCTCCATTGCATTGCGTTTAGAAGGAAGGAAAACGAAATGTCTTTTCTGTCTTTACTAGTAGTCTTTTTTTTCTTTTCTCTGCTCTGTTACTGCTGCTGCTGCAGTACGTCCATGTTCTTTTGTTTGCATTGATGTTGATGCGAGTCTCTTGTGTACATAAAACGTGACTATCAAGTTAAGTGCATTTTTACTACAAGAAGCTCGTGACAATATCAAGAAGACGAGGAGTAACGATGACGATGCCATGTCGACCATGTAGTATGATGATGATGATGATGACGACAACAACAACTGGTATTTCAGTTGACTGCTAGTTACGAGGTTCAAGACCGTACCACCACTACCACCACTCATTCTGCTGTTGTATTATGCCGCTCTGTAGAGAAAATGAGTGAAAATCTAGTCAGTTAGCGTTATAAATATCAGTTTATTTTCAGATAAATTCCAATTGCACAGAGTGTACATGCGTTCCCCCCATAAAAAATGAACATTACGTGTTATGGCACTGTCTTTGTGATTCTATATACTCTACGGATACTATTTCCTTAGCGTTGGTGGTGATGGTAACTTGTTCATTTTTTCGCTGCCTGTAATAAGAAAACCTATCAATGCTCCTTTCATTGTTGTCGTTATAATAATAATAGTGGTAGTAGTGGTGATGGTAGCACCATAATAACCGTTTCTATTATTGCTGACCACTGCCACCACTAAAAAGTAAAAGCAAAAATCTACAAAAGCAGGAGTAATGATGATTTCTTCCTACAGTTTGATACACTTTGATATATTTTTCGTCAATAATACATAATAATAATATTTTTACTGTTTGTTATTGTCCATCACATCACAATTGCATTTTACTTCCAATCCCCTATCATCATCAACAACAATGGCAACTACTCATTGCAAACAGTTACCACCACATTTTTGTCAAAGTTCACAGTTCACAACAGCAAGAAACTTTTTTTTCGTATGCACATACCATTTCGCAAGAGAGCAGGGTTTAAAAAACCAAAATAATCATAGCGACTTGTGTTGTGTCTCCTTTTCATTGTTGTAAAAGGACTTGTGTGTTCCATTGTATGTAATTTCATTTTTATGTACTCTTTTACTCCTTCTTCCAGTGGCATTATTACAACCTCTAGGTATGTATGCATGTGTACACCTATAGCAAGGAAGCCATTACACTGCTGCTGCTGCTTGCTAGGTCATGCTACAGTTTTATGGTGGCATTCCCTCTCTATACCCATTGTCTACTCTTACTAATGCTTCGACTAGTGTTGATAGCAGGAAGGAAGAAAAGCAAGTTTCAGGGTGTGACTACTACTTTCACTCTTTTAGCTTGCCAAAGTCATAGTGGCAGGAGCAATAGTAGTAGTCGAAACGGCAGTAGTAGAAACAGTAACCCTTGTCTACTCTTACTAATGCTTCGACTAGTGTTGATAGCAGGAAGGAAGAAAAGCAACTTTCAGGGTGTGACTACTACTTTCACTCTTTTAGCTTGCCAAAGTCATAGTGGCAGGAGCAATAGTAGTAGTAGAAACGGCAGTAGTAGAAACAGTAGTAAAAAAGGTGATGCACTTTTTATTTCACTTTGAAACGAGAAAAGATGGATATTTTTAGTGAGGCATTATTTTTGCGTTGAATCTTCCTTCACCAACCACTTTTTTTCTCTCTCTCTCTCTCTCTCTGTACATATACTTGTGAATATGGTGATTATACCACTATTGTAGAGACGCTACCTATACAAGTTGTGGTAGTGGTGGTCACATAAAATTTCATCTAGAAATGTACTCAACTCTCTCTATCTCACCAGCTTATATTATGTACTTGTATGTACTTTCTTCTTCATCTTTCCATGCTTGTCTCTCTCTTTCCCTCTATTTTGTTCTCTTCTTTTGTTACTCTAATCTATTATAAATGAACCACTGGTGGTGGCATTTGTCCTACTGCTACTGCTACTACTACTCGTTTCAAGTATGTATATATTTATACTTGTATGCATGTACATTGAAGTATGTAGTTAAGTCGACTGAGCGAGCAACAACGTTGTTCTTCTTTTGCTTTGCGCACACTTTTTTATATTTATAATACAGTTCACATAAAAAGTTTAATGTCTAAAAATTATTTGCACCAGACCAGACCAGGAGGAGTAGTACTGCGATGCCATCACCGCATCACACACATCTCTCATCCATCCATTCTCCACGTCTCGAACCCACCCAACCCATCTCTCATTCCAAGCAACTTCATGAGTGACTCTCTCAAGTGAGGGAGTGAGTGAAAGGAGGAAAATTGGAAGATTTTTATCGACACTTTCATATCATCAACATCATCTTCATCATCCATTGCTGCTTTTGTTGTTGATGATGGGCATGGTGATGGTGATGATGGTACGGCGACGACGACTACACTTCCAACTTTTGCAGCAGCAGAAGAAGAAATGGCAGTGTTTTAGCAAAAAAAGAAAAATAAGCAGGGACATGACATCAGAAGAGTTGTTTTGTGGCTTCTTCCACAATATATACCACCATTACAATAGTTAGTACCTCCGTCGCCCCACCACTACGACATTGCGAATGAATACCACTAAAACTTGCTTTTTTCTTCTTCACTGCTCATTTCATCGTAATGAAATATGGTTATAATAATACATACACGCTACGTTTTGTCTATACAAACATTTACTATTTATATCACATGCTATAATAGGTAGAAAAAATATCCTTGCGTACGTGGCCACTACCGCTATTTTCTATTCTACTGCTGCTGCTGCTGTTGTACATGATGATGACGATTACTGTGAAGCGAATAAACTTGTAAAAAACGAACAAAGGCAAAAAACTACTAAAAAGAGATAAAAAGTAGAGAAAAGTACATCTCCGGTTTCTGCTACTATTCCACTGCTGCTGCTGCCGCTGTTGTTGTTGCTTCCATTCTACCGACTACTCATAGCATAAAACATCATTACAGTTGTGGATGGGGCATCGGCAGCAGCATTTCCCATCCTCGCACAGAAATAATATGTGTATCTATCTATCTATTTATCTCTCTCGCTTGCTTGCTGCTGCTTTCTACGACACAGTAAACTACACGACAACTTTTACTTTCTCTCTTACAAAACTGCTGCTGCTCCTCGAACCAGGAACACAAGTCAACTCGCCAGCATGCACACTTAAAAAAATGCCGCTGTTGCTGATGCTGTTTTTTTACAATACAAACAGAAATGATCGCTACCACCAGCGTACCAGTAACTATCTATCTCAAATGCAGTTTCCTCTTTTTCCTCTCACTCCTTTTGACTTTTTGTACCCATGTAGCCTCACATTTATGCTCGCAAACTCTTCACCCGTCTCCATGTAGCATTTTTCAAGCACAAAAAAGTTTTCTATCATTCAAATCATCATCGTCGAGAAGAAAGGCGAGACCAAGAGGAAAAGAAGCAGCAGCAGCATAGCTAGACGTACAAGAGGAGAAAATGGATACAGAACAAAAAAACTTTTTTCTTCCTTCTTGCTTTTCCTCCAAGCTCATCTCTATTTCTTTTTGCCGTCGTCATCTCGTATTCTTTTGCGCCTTTCCTTAGTCGTCTCTTTTCCCCTTTTTCTACTTGTGTGGGCCTTCTCTATCTTTCTCGCTTTCCATTCATTCAATTCCCATTTTTTCTTGCTTTTATTTTTTCTCTCTAAAAACATTTGCTTTGCCGGTGGGGAGTCTTGTTTAAAAGGAGGGAATTGAATGCGTGAATGCATATTTAAATACTGCGTATTTCCATCCAATGATGATGGTGATCATGATGATGATGAGCATGATTGTGTGATGGAAGAGCAACTCTGGAAAACTAATATCAGTCTTTTTCTTCTTCTTCTTCTTCTCGTTTTCCACTGTCTTCCTCTTCATTCCCGTTAAGTGAATGAGCATTCATTCGGAATACTTATTATTACTCTGCTTAGCTTCCATAGCTACATCACGCATTCAGTCCATCCCTCTCACAACTTTTTCTCTCTTGTTTTTTGTCCTTCTGATGAGTCCCGTGAAAAACGTGTTATTTTCTTCTTCTTCAATCCTTGTCTCCAGAAATTTCCATTTTCCTCTTGACACCACACCACCACTGCTAAATACTTTAAAAACATTAAATGAAGAAAAAAGTGTGGTGCAGCGTGCATATATGTGTCTGTGTGTGTGCGTGTACTGTAAAATAATGTTTTTGTTCAAGGCAAAAGATCAAGGGAGGGGCTACATAATATTCAAGACAAGTAGTTGTAGTAAGAAGGGACTAAGAAGAAAGAAGGAGAAAAGACCAAAGTTTTTTTTCTCAGTTTTACCAATGATCAAGATGACGAAGATACTTTTTTGGTTTGGTTTTCCTCTCAAGCAAGCTGCTTGAACTTTTGAACGGAACGACATAGACACAAAAAAGTTTGTTTCAAAATTCAACAATTCATTCATAACGTAATATACACATTTCATATTACTTATAAAAGATTCTCCTATCATATTATCCTTTTCATATCAATCCTCCAGAAAGGAGATTGTCTTGTCTGCTACGTTGTTAGTCGGCGGGATTGGGGTGGGGTAATGTTATGATGATGGGAAAAGTGGCTATGGAAATGCGGCTGCTGCGAGAGCGTTTAGATATGCAAGACGTTTCACACGTTTTATCTTTTCTCAAAAGAAAAACTATCAAGGTTTTAAGTAAAAGTGGAAGAGGGGAAAATTATTATTAAAGAAAGATTGTGAAGATTGTGTGCGTGTGCCCAGTTACATACTTAAAATTTACACACGTTCTCCTCTCCACTGGCAAGATATTCTTATAGTTTTTGACTTGATGGCAAGATACTTGCATCGGCATCGTCATCATTATCATCATCATACCATCAGGTTAGCATGAAAAGGGATGAGATTTTTTTATTTCTCAAAAGAAAAACTATCAAGGTTTTAAGTAAAAGTGGAAGAGGGGAAAATTATTATTAAAGAAAGATTGTGAAGATTGTGTGCGTGTGCCCAGTTACATGTAAAATTTACACACGTTCTCCTCTCCACTGGCAAGATATTATTATAGTTTTTGACTTGATGGCACGATACTTGCATCGGCATCGTCATCATTATCATCATCATACCATCAGGTTAGCATGAAAAGGGATGAGATTTTTTTGTAAACGGCTTCTTCAAACTTGACGAGTAAAGTATACAACAAACACAAGGAAAAACGGCTGTTTTGTAAAGGATAAAGGAAAAGCAGAGAAGCAAGCAGATTTATACTTTTTAAACGGTAAAAGTAAATGAGAATAATTTGAAAAGCTGATCCTTAATACAGAAAGGATCTGGCTGTTGTGGTATGGTAGTGAGGCGAGCATGTAGCTTTTTTCAGCTGAATAATTATGATTTACTTTTTTAAAGGCCTGTTTTTATTGTGGTACAACGAGATGAAACAAAATGCATACAATGAAGTATGACGAACATACGGCAGCGAAAAAATTAATAATTCGGCTTGTCTACAGAAAGACCAGTGAAGCAGGAATTAACAAAAATATATAAACATTCCGCGGTGCTGGGTATGTTTACGTTATTAATGTTTTTGAAACAGCGAAAAACAACAAGAACAACTGCAACATTTTACAAGTAGATTTCGCTACAATAGCGTATAAACCACAATTTTTCGGATGGTGTTTTTCATTCATCTTGTAAGAAGAGAAAAAGTACGAAAAACTTTTATCAATTTTTTTTTGTTTTATCAGACCTCTTCATTGTTTGTTTAATAAATGCAAACTATTTTGTCTTGTTTGCATGTGTGTGAATATGTGTGGGCTTTTCTGACTGTTCTTTGCTCCTTAAAGTGTAAACTGATCAGTAAAAGGAATCTCTTCTCAGAGGAGGCATATTTCTTTCCGCTTGTACTTTTTTGTTTCTTGAAATTATAGCAGCAGCAGCAAACCGCAACCCTATTGTAATTTCATACTCGAATAACTCCCCTTTTTGTTTGCCTGGAAAAAGATGGAAAATTGTAAAAATTTCATCATTAAAAATAAGTTTGTACGTGTACTTACATACCTAATATGGATAGTTTCCGTGTACTTTTTTTGTGGCAACCACTGAAAGCAAATATGNAAAAAGATGGAAAATTGTAAAAATTTCATCATTAAAAATAAGTTTGTACGTGTACTTACATACCTAATATGGATAGTTTCCGTGTACTTTTTTTGTGGCAGCCACTGAAAGCAAATATGTAGGTACATATAAAGAAAACATGTTTTTCAGGGAAAATATGAAATTTTTAAGGGAAATAGACAGATGCCCAAAAAATTACGGAAGCGAAAAAGGACATAGAGTGGAACAAAAAAGTAACAAGAGAAAATGTATATCCTTTTGTGTTGAATGGCTACAATAACAAGTAGGCACAGTAGAAAGAAAAGGTTTTTTTTTCCTTCAGATCCTCATTTCCCACTTTTCTCAGAGTTCTTCTTAGCATCATGGCATGGCCCGAGTTTAACAATCTAATATATACATACGTGTAAAATCTACATTTTTCTTCTCTCTTGCCAGCCAAGTAAGAAACATACCAGAAAAAATGATCGCGCGGGTAGGTGGTGGTGGTGGTGGCATTATATATTGGAATGGTTTTCGGGTCTGTTTTTTTGAAGAGAAAGTTTTACGTTTTTTGGCATAGATAATCTTGGAAGGGCATGATATTAGTACTCAAACACACACACAAGCAAGAAGGATGACAGATTTGGAAATATGAGTTAAGAGGGAAGACAGGGATAAAGAGGAAGAGAAGATAAGCATAATATTTATATTGGTATTCCACTTCGGTTAAAAGTTTCACATTTTTACATAAGAGCATAAGGTGGTGGCAGTGGTGGTGGCGGCGGCGGCATAGCTTAATATATGCACCATGCATAGTTTTATTATTAGTATAGTTTTGAACCCAATAATAATTCTTGCATGCATCAGAGAGCACATGAGTAGTAAAGTAGGAAGAAGGAGTAAAGTGGAAGCACAACTGATGCTCCTACTTACTTCCTTTCCCTTTTTTGAAAACATATACCATTTTACAAGTAGAAAACGGATAATACTTCTTCGTGGTTGTCGTCCTCCTTCTTTTTCCTCCTCCTCATCCTCCAGCATATACATACACTTACACCTCCACCTTGCTTGCTTGGCAGAAAAAAATGCTGCTGCTGGTAGAAGTTATAGTGATGGTGGTGGTCGACGACTACTCAAAGAGGAAAATGGAAAAAAATGGGGAGAAAAAAGTGAAAGAAGTTTGAAGAAAAAAGTTTTTTGTTTGCATTTTCACAAAGTTTGTTCAACAAAGTATAGTATTTTTTTCTACTACATCCTCCAACATATACATACACTTACACCTCCACCTTGCTTGCTTGGCAGAAAAAAAATGCTGCTGCTGGTTGAAGTTATAGTGATGGTGGTGGTCGACGACTACTCAAAGAGGAAAATGGAAAAAATGGGGAGAAAAAAGTGAAAGAAGTTTGAAGAAAAAAGTTTTTTGTTTGCATTTTCACAAAGTTTGTTCAACAAAGTATAGTATTTTTTTCTACTTGTGCTTGCCTCCACTGGTTTGTTTAAGGCAGTGATGAGGATGATGAAGATGATGGTCGCGGTACATGTGGAGGCTTTTGCCTTTACCTTTCTTCCATGTCGTGATAGAGAGTGAGAGAGGAAAAACGTGCACGTTCCTCCTCATCTTTTACTGTTACTTCTCATTCTTCTCTCACATTTTCCATCTTTAAATCTGTTTCCCCAAGACATACATTACGTACATTACTTGCCTGCATTTTATCTAGCATATTTATTAAGAATAAAAGAGAAAGAGGGGGAAAATGAAAGGAGAAGATGTCAAGGAAAATCCTTGCATTTTTATATACGCTGTGTATGCCTGGCATGAATATAAACGGACAGCAGTGCAGCAGTGGTGCAATGTCTGCCACACACACTTTTATACTGCAAACTCTGT
>JAANSP010001017.1:0-10771 GCA_036850745.1 Homidia socia
AAGCCATGTTCAATGTTGACAGTTTATTCCAAATATGAATAAAAAACTCAAAAACTTTACCCGTTTTATTTCAACTTGCATTAAATACATGTTTTCTCTACCAGCACTTTAATTAATTATTTTACTAACTACAAAAATTAATACTGCTTAAGGAATTCCTAGTTATTATCGCAAAATTTGAAGCTCCGGGACTAGCAAATACAGCTCTCCTATTGCCTATTGCCTTTACAAATTAAACTCTGAAACATGCAATAAACTTATTTTCTCCAGCGACATAAATTGCTCCGTCTGGACTCACAGTCAATACGTTGACGTAACCGTCAACAGGAGTCTTTTCTCCTTTCTGCTCAAGGTTGTCCAAATTCCATGCAATTACGCTCTTGTCGTAAGATCCAGTGATTAGTGTCCTTTCAACTGATGATATTGCGTTAATTATTGCTTCGTGGCCGACCAATTTTGCTATTAGTGGATTGCCCTCCTTTTCCCCTTCGTGAACGTTGATCACGTTTTCAGTCCGATCAATGCAGCAGAGCATACCCCTCTCTGTGATATGCAGTGGAGAGCGTCCAGGAATAGTGTTCTTCACAGAGGCACGTAGTTTTCCATCTTTTACATAAATGTACAACGGTCACACTTTTAATACCAAGTAATATAAGCTTCAAATTCAAAATGCACTCACCATGTTCTCTTATGGATAACAATGTCACATCCACAAATAGTGTTCTTCACAGAGGCACGTAGTTTTCCATCTTTTACATAAATGTACAACGGTCACACTTTTAATAAGTACCAAGTTATATAAGCTTCAAGTCCAAAATGCACTCACCATGTTCTCTTATGGATAACAATGTCACATCCACATGTCTCACTGTTATGACCTGACCTTCGATAGCCAGCATGTCCCAAATTTCTTCCATTGTCTCAATAGTCCCCAAACATTCGCCATTCTGCCAAACTTTCACATCTCCTTTCTCGTCGCCAGAGTATAACTTTCCGTTAAGGAAACGTAGTTTCCTCGCGGGTTCCGAATGACCTTCCAAGGTTGCCAGCAGACGGAAACTACCGTCCTCATTTTCATCCCAGTGTTTTATAGTGCAGTCAGACGAGGATGTGAAAAATGTTGTTCCATTTCCGGGTGTCATATGATAAATGGGGTATTCATGTGCCGGTAGCTCTGTTATAGGTTTCAAGTCAGCAGCACTCCAAACCTGGAAACACGGTGAAGAATATTGGTCCTTTAAAATATTACGCTGACACAAAGAGACCTACCTACTAGCTACTTACTGAAAGTTAAATAAAGGATACCTTAATATTACCGTTGGAATAACTGCCACTAAATAATTTTCCATTATGCCACATAAGAGAATCCCAATCTTCTCCAGGTACTTTTGCGTCATCTTCCAGTTTACAGATCAGATGCATATTATTAGCTTGTTAATAATACACTTCTTGGTACTCTTATAGCACACTTCTTCCGAGGGTCGGAAAACAGAATATACAAGACGAAAAAGTTGACGTACAGTACTAATGAGCTGGCTCTGAGCACGAATTATTTTGATCGGGTTTCAATGGACGATTTCAGATTTAGATTTTATTTCCTTTATATTCACACATGTAATTTTAGTGCTGATTATTACTGCTGTTGTGATGAAATTAACTTGAATATAAAACTTATCCTTTTTAAGTTGACTGTCCGCGCAAATGAATTTTCCTTAGCTTATTTATATATTATATTTGCTCCTCCTGACACACTTGTTCTGGCAGTGAGACAGGCACGCAGACCTATTTATAGCTACAAGGATGAAATGAGCGTGTGAGAAAAAGCTCATGTCTTGTTTTAAGTGATTTGGTGTTTCATTCAGTCAGTCAATATTTGCTTTGTAAACGAAGGAAGCTTCTGGGTCTCTGCGTATAGATAATTCCCGAACATTGTCATATTTCAAAAGAAATTTATTTGGACGGTTACCAAAAATAAAACTTGATCGCGACATCACAGTGTAGTAAACATGGTCATAAACAACCTCATGAATAAAATGATATACATAAAAATAATATGCGTTATGCATTGGTAAAAGACATTAATAATATTTATCAAAAGAACACAGTTGTCGCAAAATGCCCCATTTATACTCCTTATTTCACGGAATTTCACCAAACATTTCATGGAATTTTTAATTAACTTATGCATGGAAAATTTTATTTTATTGTCATTTTTCTTTAAAAGTAAATTTTGTCAGACTTTTGTTTTCTTGAGCAACATAGAAATTTTCACCAAACATATATTTCATGGAATTTTTAATTAACTTATACATGGAAAATTTTATTTTATTCTCATTTTTCTTTAAAAGTAAATTTTGTCAGACTTTTGTTTTCTTGAGCAACATAGATGGATTTGTTATTTGGTTCATATGCCATTGCATTAATGCAACCATTCTCCTTTAAAGAAATCTCTGTAGACTTTTCAAGTTCTTTGAGATCCCAAACAATAATTTTTCCTTCGTAGTCTCCACTAAAGAGAACATCTTGACTGCCCACAAAAGCATTCACCAACATGGCGTGTCCCTGGAAGTGGTAATAAAACTGGGCTCATTTCAAATTATTTATTGATTCAAAATATTTACTGGCAACTTATTTAAGATTAGTAAAATCCTTTTTTGAAAATTACTTTTAAAATTTTAATCAATGGAGCATTAATGCAACCATTATCCTTTAAAGAAATCTCTGTAGACTTTTCAAGTTCTTTAAGATCCCAAACAATAATTTTTCCTTCGTAGTCTCCACTAAAGAGGACATCTTGACTGCCCACAAAAGCATTCACCAACATGGCGTGTCCCTGGAAGTGGCAAAAAAACTGGGTTCATTTCAAATTATTTATTGATTCAAAATATTTACTGGCAACTTATTTAAGATTAGTAAAATCCTTTTTTGAAAATTACTTTTAAAATTTTAATCAATGGATTCCCTTCCTCTTTGATTAAATACACCATAATATCAAAATTTGTCCTGTTAATGCAGAAAAGCTGATTTCCCGACACAAATAAAGGCCCATGTCCAGGGATTGTATTTCTAACGGTACAGGCTTTTCTCCCTGTGTGGAAACAGGCGGTTGAAGTTTAGAAACATTAAAAACAAAATTATATGCATGACATAGGTAAGCTTATAACATTAAAGTTAAATATTTGTAATTTTCAAATAATCCAGTTTGAAACAATTTGCACCTTCTTCCGGAATGGTGGTCAGAGTGACATCTAGATTACGTACTGTAAAAATAAGCCTAGGAATTACGACCATATCCCATACCTCTTCATAAGTATTCCATTACACCCTTGTAAACGTCGTTTTCCCACAAACGAATCTATTATACGAAACAAAGTCCACACGGTAAAATTTTTCAAATTTGCTTGTAAATGTTTTTTAAAATCAATATTTCGCTGATCTTACTACAACTATTTATTCACCTCACCCAACTCATCTGCTGAGAAGAGCCTATTATTAAAAAATTTCATCTTCAATGGCGGTTCCAAATGACCCTTTAACAGACTCAGACGCTTAAACCGTTCTATCTCAGAGGAGGTAGAGCAGGATGATGATGACAGACATTGCCAATGACAAATAGTTGAGTCGGATGCACAAGTATAAATTGTTTCACTAGGACCAGCGCACATGTCATATATAGGCCAGTCATGGGCTCGGAACATCGCCAAGCCAGTTTAAATCCTTGTCCCATACCTACAATATAATTAAAAACATGTCATGATAAAGTGTGAAGAAAGATACAATGAAATATTTGCATAATATCAACAGGTTTAAATTATGTATTGGATGCTCATGCTCACTCACGTTTACTTTACCATTACATCCAGTGGAAGTATTGTAACTACTTGTGACCGTGCTGAACAACATTCCATTGTGCCAAAGAAGACATGTTATTTCTTCCCAAGGCACTATCGGCTCCAACTTTTTTTGCAGTACTAAAGTTAACGACATAAAGTATTGTAACTACTTGTGACCGTGCTGAACAACATTCCATTGTGCCAAAGAAGACATGTTATTTCTTCCCAAGGCACTATCGGCTCCAACTTTTTTTGCAGTACTAAAGTTAAAGACATTGAAATAGATTATATGGAACTTTTAAAACGCACGGGAATTCCAGTACAGTGCTGAATGAAGACTTTCTTTGGTAATGGAACACTCTGTGAAATAGCTATATAATGATAACCCTCGATGAAAGACATAAGCACAGCTGTCGCTGTATCTTTATAATGCATGTTACAGTACAGATTTGAAAGTTATCATCGAATGCATTACATGCATTACTTACATTCGTTCACGTTTTTCAACATGAATCGTGTTTGAAACCAGAAAGATCTAAGCTGCTTCTTATCACGAACAAAAAACGAGTATTCCCTTCCGTTTTCGAACTCACAGTTGGATGATAATGATAATGATGGTGATGATTATATTATGGGTATGATGCCATTTCCGATGAGTGAGAAAAGCTTAAATGGCATGCTAGCAAGTAGCTAGGAACACATGCAGTTTGTGGAATACTATTACTAAGGAGTTTGGAGCAAAATGAAGCATGCTCGTATTTGAGAATTATCTGTCCGTCTGAACAATGATAACTCGAGAACTGCTTTGAATTTTAAAATTCTTTAGGGGTATAGAGGTGTAGGTAATTCGAAATGTGTAATTGAATTGAACATCAAAGTATACCATTTTGTTGTGATTTGCTCACTCCAGATTATAACGGAAATAGTTTATTATGTTAATGACATTTACTATAGCCGATCTATAGACAATAAATGGGAATGGGAATAATTTGAAGCAATAAGTGTATAACGCATAATCTTGTCGTCATTACTATCGATGACACATGTACATGTATTGTAAGCAAATAACGCTAACAGTTTATTTACAAGATTAATTATTTAATACTAGCTCTCTGTAAATAAATATACGTACGTTAAATAAGGTTTTTGCTTGCTTATCTACTGCATCATAAAAATACGTACAAAGCAGCATTATGTACGTAATATGACGTCAATCGTAGAGTAGGGTATTTCTATAAAAATCATGCTACAAGACTACATTTACAACCGTATCCAAATATCTTGTACATATTTGTAAGCATTTTTAAATTTTGGTTCTAACCATCGTAAAAAAGTATTAAGCATCCTTGAAATAGAATGCGTAAAGAAAGATTTGAAAGATACAAACATGAAATAATGTGCCTTTTGGCAAATATTTATTTACGTGTGAGAAGATAACGACAGACATTTGTGCGTACTTGGAAAATAAAAAAACGGCACGTCAAAATGAAAATACAAACATGAAATGATGTGCCTTTTGGCAAATATTTATTTACGTGTGAGAAGATAACGACAGACATTTGTGCGTACTTGGAAAATAAAAAAACGGCACGTCAAAATGAAAGGGAAAACATTCTCAGCTAGGTAAATGTTGACTCGTTGACATTATTACGGGAAGGGATGAAAGTGGTTTAAAAACCAGTAAATTGCATATTATTATTTTTTGAGCGACACACAACATGACTTCTTGAAAGGTTCCTTTCTTCAATTTTTTGGTAATTTTTCAACAGAACAACGGAGCGTGTTATATCCTCTCTCTTGGACAATTTATGCAGTTTCAATCAAGTCACAGTTGTAGTGAGTCATTTTTTGACAAAAAGATTGATTCATTACTACCGACACAATTTCATACCTGGTATTTATATGCATAATAATAGACAAGTGACAAAGAGGCTACAGGTTTTTACCTTATCATCATCAGTTCATTTCATTTGTGTTTTGGTTGTAAGACATTACATGTCACGTATTTGTAAGCTTTGGTTAACGCAAGTTTACGGCAAACGTAAACGAAAGGAAACGACGACTCATGGGACAAACCTCCTGTTTGTATGCAGCAACACGCCCAAAGAACTAACTGTGCTATTCATCAATTACATCAGAGAGGATTTTATTGGTAAAACGTATAAACTTCAAAGCAAGTATTGCCGATAATATTTTTAAGTTCTGCTAATTACGAGTAGATTGTTTCTCTGGCAAGTCCTATATTTCAAATAAACTCATGCTGCTCTTTATGTCAATAAAACGTAAAATTCCCTCTGATGGTTTAATCATTCATAAAAAATATTCATAAAAATTCACTTGCGTTGTTGAGAAATACATCCGGTACTGGATCAGTAGTTTATCCGTATTTGCCATATTACATAATAATAACAGCATGCGAACATGCCTAATAATAGCGTGGTATGGAATTTGCAACTTTATTGGCAAAATTTTGTTTGTCACCTGCTGTTGAACTTCTCATTTAGAAATAGCATAATATAGCCATTTATTTATTATTTGCTGATACATAATATGATGCCTTGGTATGTACATAAATAATTTTGAGTAGAACCTGGCCTGAATATTTTATCTTTGTAGCTCGTTCGTGGGGCAATGTCACACTAATATTCTGCTGACAAGCTCATTTTACTGACTTGGTGATAGCATTGCTCCTCATTTCCATTTCGTCGGATTACAGATATTCTTTGCAACGCTGTAAAAAGAAGCGTACATCAAAAAGACTCCAAGTGCAAGCAATATTTTTAAATTGTTTAAAAATGACGTTCCGTCAACACCGCTCCAAGTTGATTTTTCTGTTGGGGGCAATATGTTTGTGGCAATCGTGGGCAGTGTCGGGTATAACATCAAACAAAATTATGCAGTCGCCTCCGATATCAGGTAGGTCAATGTGGGGTGAGCTGAGCTACTTTCAAAAATCAAATTTTATTTGGTACTTACTGTAATTGTCTTGTGGAGAACAGATTCCAGTCATTTACATGAAAATGATACGGAAGCGTCATCAAGTGCAATTCGTGAGAAAAGGCAAAATGGACAAGCTAGAACACTTGTATATAAAAATTTATTATTTATAAATACATACAAACATATATACTTTGCAGTCAGAACAAAAGACAATTTGAAGTGCTTAATTTACTCAAACTATAATATTTAATATCATTATTGCAATATTATTGTCGTTTGCAGGACTTTGGACCAGACGCCACAGGGTCTGCCCCACTCTGTTTCGAAAGAGAAGTGTATGGTACTTGCCGCTATCGTACAGCACCCGATGAGTGTTTTCGTCATGAGTGGACAGCTTATGCCACCATTGTAAATCTTGGTTATAGCAAAATCACATCCATTCCAGAAGGTCTCAGCGTTTTTCCCGAGGGTCATCCTCGAGTTCGAGTGTTTCTCAAGTCTTCATGTTGCAATCCAATCATTCAGTTTATTGCATGGGACATTTTTTTCCAGACCAATGCTTGTATCGTTGACGTAAGGGAACTTCAAGATCTTCATCCAGGTGAGATCGCAGGTATTGTCATTGGTGTACTTTTGTTTTTCATCATCGTCATCGCCATCATTGCATTATGCATTAGACGACAACGAAACAAAAAACTGGAGAAGGATACTGTCATTTTTGGTCGATCTTTGACGCGCTCCAAAAGTCGGAGTGAGTCAATAAACCGTACCACTAATTTTCCGTCCGTCCATAAACCAACATGATTTTCAGATCCACAGTGTTGTAATAATTATAATTATTATTATTTTAGTGTTTATATCATCTTCAAAATAATTCCCTTTTGTATTGTTGTTGACATTAATAAGAAATAAAATTATTCAGAACTTTGTGAAAGCTTCTCTTTAGATATATAGCCGTTGTTGTCACCACCATCTGAAATTATTATAATGGTTGATTCATCAGGTTGATTGGATATTATTATGTCTCCAACTCCATTTGGAATTTTTAAAAGAGACAATTCATGACATGTGCTTGATTCAGATGGGGATTTCAATTGTTTCATTCTGCATTTGCATGCAGGTTTGCCGATACTTGACCTCCCATTTGAAGTACTTGACCTCCCATTTGAAGTGTACACTGTACTGTTTCTCCAAGAAAACAATGAGGAGCTTTGTCTTCTTCGTTCCTTGGCCCTTTTCCAGCAGAATAAATCCAATACGGTTGTTCTAAAAGACTTATTCATCCAAAAGTAAATTATTGGGTTGTACACAGAGTGGGACATGGCAAGCCAATGGCATGAAATGAAGATGTATGGAAAATGATCAGAGTCCCCCAGTGTGCGGTTATATTTTTCGAGAAGGGCTACAGCATTAAACGGCAGCCAAGCTGTCACGTAGCCCAATACCACCATCAAACTCATTCGTATCGTCTGGAGGAAATTATGCAAAAATTATAAATTCTAAAACAATAAATTACGGAGACTTGTTTGTGATAACGATAACAATTTATTGTAATGTAAATACCCTGAGGCTTTTTTGGTTTGGAGATGTTCCCTGGCTCATTCTGTGTCGAAGTAGTCTACTTTTACAAACCACTATAGAGATCCGCGAGTACGTATATATTAGTACCAATAGAGGGGCAAAGAATTGAAGGGACATTAGGACCAAGTCATAAAATCATTTCCTTAATTTCCGAATCCCACGCATACTATTAAAAATCATTAACAAGGAAAAATATATACAAAAAGAGGCCCCCTATGTCGTCTAATATTTAGTAATAAATATTAAAAACATCAGTTTACCTCTCCACATCGTGGCAACTTTGAAGGCATGTGGATTTCATACGATGTAAATAATCCTGACGGAAGGCTGGTAATAAACGCCAAGCCCCAAATGATCCCAATAGTCCAGCTTACTTTTTCCTTGGAAAGAACTGCCGGGTTGAGTGGATTTTTCACCCCCAAATAACGATCCACCGATAAAGCAATCAAAGTATAACAACTGACAAAAACCGCAATTGGTTTTACTGGACTGAGTGCAAAACAGAGAAACTTTCCAAATGGACCAATACTGCCACAACAGAGAGAGATAGCCCGTTTCCAGACAGAATATTGTTATGAGAAGGTCACCAACCGCGAGATTCGCGAGGAGCGGAGTGGGTAATTTTCGAAAGGGCTTTGTTCTTAGCGAGAAAAGGAGTAGCACAAATCCATTGCCAATTAACCCCAAAACCAACACAATATTATACAGCACATGAGCTGCCAGTTGAAAATTATCAGAGTAAAAAAATTGCTGTTTTTGTTCCTCTGATAATATTTTATCAGAAGCAGAAATATTCATGTTGCTATTATTAACTGGACTGAGTGCAAAACAGAGAAACTTTCCAAATGGCCAACGCTGCCACAACAGAGAGAGATAGCCCGTTTCCAGACAGAATATTGTTATGAGAAGGTCACCAACCGCGAGATTCGCGAGGAGCGGAGTGGGTAATTTTCGAAAGGGCTTTTTTCTTAGTGAGAAAATGAGTAGCACAAAACCATTACCAATTAACCCCAAAACCAACACAATATTGTACAGCACATGAGCTGCAAGTTGAAAATTACGAGAATAAACAAATGGCTTTTCTTCCTCAGAAGCAGAACTACTCATGTTGCTATTATTACTAATGATTTCTTCAAAACTGCTGGAAAAGTTGTAAATGTGGGATTCAAACTGCGATGATGACTGAAACTCTTCCATAACCTGCATTGCAAACACCTTTTTATGAACTGAACACTTAACTTTACTAAATAGGCATTTAAACTAGTTGCACAACCATCACAATTATACAATTCGACAATGTCGATTGGGCGAAGCAGAAATCACGACAAAAATTTGTCCACATCCAGAAAGTCCAGAAAGCCAGTTTCAAAATTTACATTTCAATATTCGGTTCACGATAACACTATCTAAACAGGAGAAGTTTTCTTTTTACGCTGTTGTTTGGGTTCCTCCCTGCAGTGTATAGGTAAAAAATCTTTTGTCTCTTCACAAACTTTACACCATTCCACGGGCAGAAATAAAATGAAATAAAAATAGGTGATAATAAACTATGCAAATTTATATTGTACCTGGAGAGGTTTGGCGAAAAAAAATCTCAACAAAATTTTTTTACACGTGGAATGTTGACACTAACTAGTAAAGTGAATGAATCTCGTTTTATTACAATAATGACTATTACTTTCATAATGTTATGTTAATCTCACGCTACCATCAGTCCACCACCACTACGACTGCTGCAGTGACCACTCCAGCGAGCGACAGAGGGCTACGTGCAAAAAACCTGTCCTCCGTTTGGCTGAAAAACAGTGTCCGTGTATCTACTTTATAATAAAAAAAGTAAATTTCACCCTACCGAGTGATTTACTAGAAACTGGAGTTGTTTATTATATTAGGTTTGGTGGTGGTGGTGGTGGTGTTTCGTTATATGATTATTTCTAAACAGACCGGTGACCATTCGCATTTTATTTATGATATGTACAAATCGTTCAACTCTCGTTAATCGTCTCTCCGACACTATTTTCATGTTGAGGAACATGACGACTGTATACCTTTCAATTTAAATACATGTGAGGAAAAAATGCTTAATCTAGCCTGAAAAATTGTAAAGTTTAACTAAACGCCTTTGTTATGCTAATAATAATAATGATTTATCTGGGCGTTGATTATGATTAGTAGAAAGAAGCCGTATTATTATTACAAGTGCAATCAAAACCCCGAGTGACCATGCTCGTGATTTTTTTGAACATGATAAACCCGTGCTGTTGGATAAGAGATGCTTGTTTTTTTCGATTGGATTGGATCATCAAAAGATATTCTACTTGACAAGGTTGTGCTGAAGAAATTGAGCAGTTTAGTAATCCACAAATTTGACGTGCTTAGCAGTCAAATGATGCCATCATATCATCATTAAGTGCTCT
>JAANSP010001018.1:0-17228 GCA_036850745.1 Homidia socia
TAATGAAAAGTTTGATTGTGTGAAAACAATACAAACTGTATGTTTATCTGAATACACACGGGTTATCGTCTTATGATCTCGAATAAATTGTCAAGACGAGCATATTAAACAAGTAGACTATGACGACAATGGGAACATGAATGAATCGGTTAAAGGAATGAGTGGAGGCCGCCTATTGTGTGAGAACACATGTGTTTGATGGGTCCCTTTTCCTATCCGTGGTTCACCAACTGTGGTCCGCTCACTACAGGGGCTCTTTTGAAGGTCTACGCCAAAGGAAGGCAGAGACCGATTGAGGGAGAGAGAGAGAGAAATCTCAAATGGAATCGACTGAGAAACAATGGAATGGCACCACAACTTTATTACCATTATAACAACTGCTATTGCTACTAGCATCATCATCATCAATAGCTAACCTATATACATTCCATGTTATGTTTTTGGTGGTACAGTATTGCGGAATCGATGATGATAGCGCAAATGGCGACCTTTACCAATTCCAACCAGTCATGTTTACCATCATCGTTACTCCCGTTTTCCCCAAACAAGTTCAACTTTAATTCTCTCAGACACTCACACAATCCTGATCATGATGGTGATGTGAATATGCGACTATGATGATGATAACGATGACACAAATGGTTTTTAGATGACCGGTGAGATTAAAATTTATTTCCTATTTTGAGAACAGCAATTTTTCGACCGGAACTACCTCTACATGCACATTCATACTTTTATGCTTACTGACTACCACTCAGCACTTGATAATATGGTGCGAGGTTACGTCTACCATAATAAGCGTCGCAGCGACACTAGGAAAAGTCAAGATGTTATTTTATTGTCATTTGCATATTATTACATTTTGCTTCTGCGTCATTATCATTGTTGCGCAGAGTAAGGAAGGAAAACCCGATAATGTACTGTTGTTGTATAAGTTTACTTTTATTATTATTGTTATTATTTATTATTATTTTTAGCAAATACTCATCCCATCTCGGTTCCGCTCTACAATTCAGATCCGAAATTGGAATAATGGTAATAACAATAGTAAATAATATATTTTCTACCATGATCCCTTATTTTAACCTACCGTAAAGGAGCAAGCAGAGTAGTTGTAGTGTAGTATTTGAGCAAATAAATAGATAGATAGACAGTGCAGCAAAACTCACAACAAGTCCCATAGGAATCTCAGGATGAGATTTTCGCTAGTATTGTGAAATGATGACAAGAATAATAAGAATTTTAGCCGTGACATCTGCAAAAGCATTTTTTGATTGAATGCATGAAAAATACTAGTCTACTCTTTGCTTTTGTTACTACTACTGCTGCTGCTCAAGCAATATTCAGAGAATTGTATAATGTAAATAATACACTTCATCATCATCAGTACACATCCACATGGGATATTTTTTTAGCGTGAATGTGCTGCATGCTGTTTGTTGTCGACAGCAGCAGCAGTGTATATTGCGCTACCATTTCTTTTTTTGAAAATTACAATACTGCTCCGCCGAAAATTCTCAAACAACAATTCTCAATTTCGCCGGATAGCAATCCCGTGATATTTCACTCAAAGTCAACTGCAGTAGAATTGGAGGATATCAATGTCTCATCATCAATAACAATACATAATAGTAAAAGAGAGAGGGAAAGAGCAAAAAATATCAACAGAGCAAATAAAACGTACAACTGTTCGGTAAGAAAAATATATGCAGCTTTTTGTATTCTTATTTGTATTTTTGCACTGCAAACAGATATGGTAATTCAGTAGACTGGGCTCTGTTTGAGCAAGCTTGAAAAGGTCCCTTTTCCCTTGTCTCCTGATAGCATCCTACACAGCTAACGTAACCACAGGCTTTTGGAGCACCTTCCTTCTCCTTTTGTATGAACGTACATTCATATCATCAAAAAAGAAGAGAATTTTTTTAAGTGCATGATAAAAAATATATAGGTTAGAAGTTGCACACACACAAACATGCCATTACTTTGTAGTCATATTTTTACCACTTTCGTGGCAAATGTTTTCTTTTATTAACATCACGATGATGATATTGCAGTTTGTACGAAACGGAGACTGAAAAGGAAGAGAGGCAATAGGAGCAAAAACATACATTTTTTTCCTAGTGGTTTTGCTGTGGCTAGAGTATTGTGTGTGCAGCGTTATAATAAAGCATCAAAATGTGTCGGCTATCATCGCCCCTTTCCGAATCTCTGAGAGTTCATCATTGTCAACTTTGCCATATAGGAACACAAACTTGTTTATTCGAGCCCTTCAGTGAACGCACGGATTTTAACAAATGTTTTTCAGTCAGTCCCCATTATCATCGTTTACTTTTGTGTATCTCTCGCTGTGATTTTACTTTTTTATTATGCCCAACAGTAGAGAAAAAAAGAAACGGAGCAAGAGGGACGATAGAATAAGTTTACCAAAAAAATCATTGGTTTTTGGCTTTACATTTCTTTTTAAATGTTGCAAAATCAGAAAAGACAGCAAGAAGATGAAGATGGCTTGGGGGCTCGGTTTGTTCAAATTTTTATTTCTTCTGGGATACATTTTTTCTTTACAAAGAAAACTCGATTCCTGTTTCACACCCAAGTAATAATATTGTTTGCACTGCTTTATATATACATATATAAATATCTGTGATATTTGGTAAGTACGTTACTCGCTTTTCCCGGATTTCTGTGGATTGTAATTTTGACGAACAATCGCAAACCCTTTCTTCCTTCGTCGGCTTACAATGGATATAGGGATAACTCCGTGCGTTCAAAATAGGCGAGTGAACACCACGGATGAGGGAGAGTCTACCAAAAGTTGCATATCCAAGAGGAAGAGATACAGAAACATAATATTTTGTTTTTACATACCTACAAGTAATGCAATTCAACAATAGACTAAAGATTTTACAAAACCTTCTTTTCAGAAAGCTGTGTGAAGATTCTATGCACATAGGTACTTTTATCCTTTGTAATTCCTCACCACATCTCTTTTCTGAAGGAATTACTTTATACAATGACACCATTCTTTATGCATGCCGCCATCGCTTGATTCCTTTATGGATATACCTATTACGTATTCTTACCGAATAATACTTCCCTTAAAATTCTACTGCTGATGTGCGTCAACTTCTTCAGGATTCTTAGCTCACAGAAAACCAGTCACTACTGCAAAACTGCTAATGATTACAACAAATATACTGACTAGTGAGTGAAAAGTAAAGATACTTCTTAGTATTCTAACATTCGGTTAGATGAAAAACGATGGTTGTAATAAATAAATCACGGCGTTCTACACGTGTGATTTGCAGTTTTGTAACTTACAAAATCCTTTCCTTTGGCTATTCCTAAAAAAGAGATTTAGCTTGTAAAAAATATATTCCAGGAATCACGAGTAGTCACAACGCTAAAAAGTAACCTGAATATGTCACGCGCACACGTACTATCTAGACATTTTTTTAGAAAAAAAAATCATCTCTCACTTTTTGCCTTTATGCTCAGGACAATGCAAACTGCTAATGATACACGCTTGACTAGCAGCTGTAAATGCTAATGAAGTCCAATTTTTCTTATGACTATACAAGTATACTTTCCCAATCCACTCAAACTTGTATTTATAAATCCTTAGCTTTTTGTTATAATTCCTTGAAAGAGAAATTGGAAAATAAATATTATATACAACCTCGCGATAACTAGTAATCGACAATTTTCATATTTGCCAAGGTGACACGAAAGCTCGTGTGGTGTGATGCTTGCTTGCCACTCACTCGCAAAAAAGCGATGCGCTTTAATTTAACATTAGAACTTTCTACTAAGATAATTCATGATAAAAAGCATATCTAGTTTATACATCACTCTCTTATAACGGCCGTTATAATCTATCATCAGGATGTTATAACAACGTAAACGTAACATAGCACACACGAGAAGCCGACAATATTGGCTCAAGCAAAGATAATCATGGCAGAATAAAAGAGAAGGATGGAGAGAGAGATACGAGGATCGTTTTTTCCCTCTGTGCAACTCCGACTTTTTTCCATGGTACTATAACAACGAGCAACTCATTAGAATTTCAAATCCAATATTGATCACCACATTATTTTCTTGATTCTGTCAATATTCTCCTTTTTTGGTCAAATAGAGATATAACCAGATGCTTCTCTCATGTTAGATTTATTTTCTCATTTTTCTGCCGACAATAAGCAAGAAGGATCCTCACAGATATATTAAACTTGGTTTTCTGTGTGCATATATTTGTGTGTCGTTTGTTGTTCAAGGGTACCACATACAATGATGATGATCATTATGTGTTAGGATGTTGGTCGGCTGTTGCTGCTTTCTTTTGAGAATAACATGCATTTATGCTGCAGGAGTAAATTATATTATAGTCTGTCTTGTCTTTCTACATTAATGTCCTTGGCAAAGCCCACCTTTGCAATGCCTAAATCTGCTGGAAACCTTAATAAATTGCTATGAACATCGAAAATAGATTCTTTTAATCACGTATGGCCTGGTAAATTGGAACGACTTACTGAGAAAATTGCTTACTTGTTTTCATTTTAAATGAAAGAGATCCATTTTAATCACAATATGGTCATTGACGTCAAAAAACTTGGGTTTGGTAAAAATGTTTAAAAATACATATTTAATATTTTGACATTATTTTTCAGATTGCAATTATTCTAGGAATGGTACTACTGCTTCGTCATCAACATCAACGCCAGAATACCAAAAAAGAAGAAAATTGGTACTTTTCCAAAGGCTTATATTTTTGCTGCTGTAGAAACTTGTATGGGTTATTACTAAAAAGATAGGTATACGGAGAAAATTGTAAATCCCATACATCATTAAAACATACACGCGGCGTGGCGACAACGACATCATTATAAGCAAAAATATTGCCAAGTTATAACCTGCATTTTTTGACTACAGACGTCAAATTTATGCTCTATTTTAATGTGACTATCAACATATTATTGTCGCAAATAAAATATCAAAATTGATTTTTTAAAATTGCAATTGGCTTCTGTAGACTTGTATATTAACCCACCCTTTTCATGTAGAATACTTCAATTGAAATTTCCTCACTTTGGTTATTGGGAAACCTTGAGATTGGATGACAAACAAATAGTATCAATTTAAAGGGAAGGAATTGATATTTGCAATAGCTGACGTATTCGAAACTCACTGCAGTCATAAAAATAATCCATTTAATTTTTTTACATTATTTTGTGAAATAGTTATTATTTATAAAAAAAGATGGAAGCTTACAATACAACTCAATTTGGAACAATCTGTTTCCCAAAAGTTGTTCCATGCATGAAAAATACAATGTGACGTGATATCAATGATTACATTTTAACACTGAAAGGTTGGCGACTGTTTTTACAATAAATGTTATACATTTCCTCTCATAAAATTTTACTAAATACATGTCTACATACATGATACGTAAATTTGTATTGCCTATTAGCCCATTACTATTGTAGTAATGTTTTAACGGAGCACCAACAATTTCATGCCGGCATTATCCACCAAAACCACATTCATTTCGGATACGCCGCTTTCCATTTTAAGGAGTAAATTGTCTGAAATTTTCAAGTCTAAATATTTACTTAAACGCTTAAGGAAAATACTGTGTGCGAGAAGGCATGTTTTTAGCGCTTTCATGCATGCTATCAACAAAATGGATAATGACGAGAACGACGACTGGAGCTGATGAGCTCATACTTGTTTCTTTCTGGGGCACTGTAATACCGTATAATAAAATAAAGCATTTTCCACAAAGTACACATGAACGCGTATGTCTGTGCACGCTCGTATCATTCTAAAAATCTACAACCACTCACTCGTTTAAATTTTATCATCCCTCTCACATGGAAAATTTCTTTTTCATCCATGAATTTTCCGTATTGCTCTCTCTCACCACAAAATTTCACACATGCGATGAAACACCATCACCACAATACAACGTTTTCAGCCCTCTACAACCACCTCCACTGTGCGGAAGCTGTGTAAACTCTACGTGGACCTGAGTCTTTAGTAATAGTCATCTCCTCTTGAGCAACAAAATAACAAATTCAAAAGAAAGACTAAAACAGTCTAGACATGTAATAGCGTGGTCAACGCAAACACAATCCGCCATTTTCACCAAGTTAGCTTTTTAGATGAACTGAAAAGATGCCACAAAACCGCACAATCCTACATTACTCCGTTTTCCATTCTCTTCTTGACTTTTACAACAAATAGGTTGGCAAAAACCAGCGGTAGTTAACTCCATCAGTTCTAAGCACAGCCACCTTCTTGCTTGCTAAAACAATCTGCTCTGATCTCTTTATATTATTGTATTACCGTAGCGCATAGTTTCATATTATCATCATGGAGGATACGTGCGGTAGTAAAAAAGTACCCAAACCATTAGTTCAAAATGCATTTTCCCTTTTTTCTCTATACAGGCATTTTATTTTACAGCTACAAGCTTATGCACTAAAAGGGCGACCTAATAAATTTGTCCGTTTTCAAAGATAAGTAGAGTTTCATTATTTTAGCTAAAAGTGCGAACTGCATACCGAACCATTTTACCGTATTCATCTAAGCATATAAAGGCATATATTTTTTGATAGAATTGCTATGAATAAACTGTCCTATTTATGCCTCTGTCATAATAATATGTGCAATCTCGTGTTGCCGTATATCGGTTCTGATCTGCGTACAAAATGCAATAATTGTACCACCTTTTGGGCAAAAACCAAAAAACCAACTGCACAGAAGTGCGCAAAAGAATATAATAGAATTCACACTTTGGAATTATATTAGCATCGTAAACCATAAGCAAGAGCAATGTAAAAAACAGGCGAGGATTATTCATATAAACAATAAAGAAAATAAATATTACTACAAAGGGTAAGACACGAGGGTGATTACATACCAGAATAAAACTAAACTAAAGTTTTGTAAGAACTGGTTAGTTTGGTTGGTGAAAGCAAAACACACAGCGAAACAGAGAGAGAGACAAGAAGAAAAAAGATAAGGTTCTTGATTCCACTTTCTTTTTCATTCTTTTCTGATGTCTACTACTACTACTGCTGCTGCTCTTCTTGTTCTACACAAAAAAATATGCGTTTTTTCCCAACTTTCTTCAATTTTTATTATTAAATATACAAAGTCTATTATTCTGCCAATGAACTAACAACAGCTTCAGGCCTACGCCATGGTCGTCGTCATCGTCGTAATCATCATGATGCCACCAGCGGAAATCTATTCTTTCCAGTTGCGAGCATTTGAGGCGGTTCTGTCTCCGTACGTACGTAGACTCCATGAATAAGACATTTCCCAACTAAAAATAATATTATATATAAATATTATGTGTGTGTGTTGTATGCTTTGCTCTGACAAATAATATTGCTGCTACCACTTTTTCCTTTCTATTTTTCTTCTTCTCCCAACTTCTGATGTAGTCAGTTTGATGGTGAAAGTGTAATACTGCCGTTGTTACTACGAGAGTGCGGTACTTTTTGTGTTGTGCATTATATTATTTGTACTTTTTCGAGTTTCTGGATTTGGTAAGACTCTTCACACTGTAAACACGGATTTACTTTGTTTTTTTCTTTCTTCTCCAGCAAAAATATATGTATGTATATTCAACTGCAATGAACGAGACCAGTACACTGACTATCTTGTTAGAACAATAATAATATGAGTGAACTAACAGCAGCACTGTACGGCAGCAGTCATGGGGAAAGGTCTGGTCTACTGCACAGTTTATACGTATGGCATGGAATAGAGAGCAGAAGCAGCAGCAGCAAACAAACATTTTTGACAGTGGGCGCCTCTCCTTCCAAAAATTGAAAGAAAGGAAACAATGAGAACTGGTTGTTCTACTTTGTCAAACTTTGAACTAATATTTACCACTAGAAGTTGGTATTAAAGACTTTGTTTTTCAGCATTTTTATGTGTACGCAAAGCATGTTAAAATGTACAAGTGAAAAATGAAACGGAAGAATAATGCAGAACATCACTCAGTAGCAGCAGCAAAAATAGCAGCATATCAGTTGTTGTTTTTCTTCTGTTACGGAATGACTCTCAGCTCCTGTTACAACCCTTTACTCCTACTACTGCAATAATAGCTTTGTATATTTTTTTGTGTTTCACTTTCTATTCATCTTTTGGGCTATTATTACTGTGTTGTTTACTTTTGGCCTAAATCCGTGGTTTGTACAAAACTACACAGATGTCTTACACAAGGAAAATAATGTTGTTTTTGTTTGTTCCAGGCTTCCATTTTTCTGGCTTTTAGCTGATTTTTTGCAAAAGGAATGTAAAATAAAAATAATGAAAATAATAGTACTAATAATAGTAATAATATGGTTGTTTATACAACACAAAGAAAAATTTCCCAGCCTTTTGTTTTGTAGGTGGCCTCTGAAAAATGTGTGACGCCTTTCTTTAATTAAAATTTGTTCTTTTAGCGGATTCAGTTTTGTGGTACTTCGGAATCTGTTCCCTTTATTCTCTATAGAGTACTTATTTTTGGAAAGTTGATAAGCTTCCAAACTGTTTAGAGACAAAAATAGACATCGAGATACGTATCATTGTCGAAAATAAAACATGGGTATTCATTTCAACTCAGGCTATAAGTACAGCATTATTAACCAAAAAAGTACTGTTTTTCACAACGCTTATAGCAGAGGTTCTCTAAAAAACATAATAGACGCTTGCTTTAGTGCATAATACAATCACCACCTGCCACCTAGTGTGACAAATTTATTCCACTGCACCTAATGAGCACCTAATATTTATTTAACTTGCAAAAGTCTTTCGAATGGTTTGTGCATGTGTGTACTTCCCCATTTCCTCTTATTCCCCATCCACTCATGTGAATCCTATTTTTTCATTGATGAAGAAACAATTTAAATAGGAATTTACACAATGCACACCAAGGATTTTTTTCTGCTTTAACAATTTCATTACTGTCGCTGCCAATAAAACGTTCGAATAGTTAGCTGTACAGATTGTGTAAATAGTTCTGTATAACTATTTACAGGGATATAATTTGGGCATTGTTGAAAACAAACGATGTATTTTTAGCTGGAAATTTGCAATTATAGAGGTTGTTGAGGCAAAAAATAAATAAAAAAATAAAAACATCGATGATCGTTTGCTACAGCAAAAAAGAGTTGCCTTCATGGCTACTGCGATAATATGGATGCCATAATATAGAGTCTAAATACTATGCGTGGTAGCTGCAGCCATGCTTAAATATTTACAACTACATAATTTCTGAACAGCATAATAACAATATGCTTTCTTACAAGGAACAATGTTGAAAAAACACCCATTTTCCTTCAATATTGCGACAAACAGAGCATGAAAAAAGCTTTGCTGTATTTGTGAAACTGCTGCACATGCTCGTTTGTTCCGAAAGGTCAGAAAAAATATGCGGTTTATTTTTCCCTAAAGTAATCATTGGGATCCTCACCTTTCTCTGGGGAATAATACTAGGTAATGCCTACTTTCAATATTCACTTTTTTAAATGGTGCATTAGACACAAGGCTGTTTTACTCCTTTTTTGTGGCTCTTGGTGAAAGCATTTACCAAGATAGGTAAAAGTTTTTTGAAGGCATGTAGAAAAAAACTTACCAAGGCCTAAGGTAGGTGCGTAAAAGGAAGCTGTATCAGGGATAAACGTGTAAATATTTCACATTTTCTCAAAAAAATCTTTATATTTAGTGTATACCACTGATGAATGTAGGTAGAGAGATAGGGAACTGACTCTGCATAATAGTAATTGTATGTATGTACATCGGATGTATATTTAAACACTATCGAAATTATAGAGAGTAAGCTTTACATCTTAAAATATGCATGAATCCGTTCCTTCTTTTTATTCGTCTCCTTCTTCACAAGACGTGCATTCAAATCAATTGTTATTGCTTTTGGAGTTGTGTTATAGTTTGTTGTATAGTGTTGTATGTACACATGGAAAACTGCTGTGTCATGTCGTCGTGGATGGATGCGATGGTGGTGGTGATGCAACCAGCCGACTTTTATGTTACGCGTCCTTTTCATCTCTTGTCGTAATAATAATAATAATAACCGTATAAAAAGTGCGTGCTCTATAGCCGCAGTCAGTGGTCGTATAAAAAAGAGGGAAAGTTGGAAGGATCATAGACGGTTTTATGATTAGGCTATTTTTTCTCTTTCTTGTCTTTCCATTCTGGAAAAAATAGCATGAAGCCAATTCAAGTTTATAAAAAAGTATGCCCAGTACAACAAAAAGGCGAATATGAAAGTTTTTTCCGGTTTAAAAGTAGAAAAAAATGATCCTGTCAAATGTGGCGCGTACTTTCTGTTCAACCAAGTTGACTCATTCGTTCCACTGCACCTTTCCCATTTTCCCTCGTGCCATACGCTCGGCAACCTTTCTCTGAGAAGAAGAAAAAAGGTTAACTTATTTATGATCAGGAATGTCCTTAGGAATGTTTTATAGACACGGCAAGTATTCTCATGTGCACAGTGTATATATTTAATGTAACTTTCAGCACCATCTGTAAACCAGAGTAAATGTATTGCCTGGTTCAACAGCATTTAGCGGACACAGAGATGAATCATTTCAGATGATACATGAATTAATTAATGATAACTGAAGGGGAAATGAGAGAACCTGTCAATATGCCACTAGTGTAGAAAATTCTATAAGAAAATAGAGAGTCGTCTCAAGGCAGACAAAATACAGGAGCTTGATAAGGTATATTGTTTTGCATCCGACGTGTTTCCCCTTGTTTTTGCTCTGCAACTATTTTGGCTGGTGATAAAAGTATCTTGGTCGACATGTTCCTGCTCTCTGTCGTAAAACATTAATTATGTCAGTAGAGTAATGTTATCAAAAGTAAATAAAAGTTTGGAGAGGTAGGCAGCGCCAGTGGAAAAAAATCAAACATGTAGTAAATCATTACGGGGAAAAGACAATCGTAATAAATATCAAGCAAGTCTCTCTCGTTGCTCTTTGAGCAAAACGTTTGGCACCACATTCACACACGTTGTACTCACACTCTCTTTCTCCCTCACCACAACGCCGACAATTTTCTCCAAATAAACTTGCATCAAGTACTCTGCAGCAGCGGCAGCGCCACCATAATATAGGTAAGCTTGTTATAAACAGAAGAAGCTGCTGTTACGGCAGGGCTTCCTCTCTGCTGAGAATACTCAAGACAAAAGGGCTTAATATATTTCATGAGTTTTATTTCAGTTGAATATGTACCTCCTCCTCCTCCTTTACACAGCCATTTACATATTGTGTTTTAACTTTTGGCGTTCTCCTTCTTCTTCTTCCTCTTACACTTTTTCCCTATTTAAGTGTGTTTCTACAAAAATGGCTATTTCGGAATGCCGACGACGCCTTATAACAAGCTAACACTCTGCTCCATTTATACAAGCACTTAAATATAGTCTCTGTCTATCAGTCTGTTTCCGCTTTAAGTATGGATGTACAAGAGAAATGGTAACAGGGAAATCTTTGCCTGCTTCACAATAATTCTCATGCATTCCACACAGTTTCCATCTCGATTCCATCCATTGGCAGTTTTATACGTTATCTGAAATTGCCTACAAAAAGATGTACTTTCGCTGGAATTTACATATTATTGCCATTCGTTGGTTACTCCTTCGCTTTCCTACGACAATTCCCCATGTCTCCCTGTATATTGCTCTGTGTGGATGTACATTTGAACCAACCAACACATTCCCAACAACCGTTTATTATATCTTCACGCTTTAGTTTTATAATAAATAGTGAAAAGAGGGAGATACGTATTTACATTGTACAAAAGGAAAATAACGACGTAAAGAAGAGAAAAATGTGTGTATGTGTTTATATGTATGTATTTGTGTGAGAGAGAGGTACCGGCACTTACTCAGTCACTTGTAGTACAAGAAGGGAGGAAAACACAGTCATCATTTTCTTTGCCCAAACCATTCTCTCCCAATGGGTGATTGAGTCATTTCGTTTACTAACGGGATTCATACCGGACGGAAAACGCATACATGTTGAATTGAAGTACCAGTATTTCTGGATATACATAATATGCTAAAGTAGTGGAGGTGACGGTGGTGGTGTTATAGAAAAAAGTTGTTGGTTGTACATAACTAGAAAAGGATGGAAATGGAGTTTGGGATGGGATAGTCAAGTCCATAAGTTATCTGACGCGTGAATTTAAGCTATTCATGCTCCGTACCAAAAAAGTAACAAGAAGAAGAAGAATTTAGCAGCACCTAAACCATGAATATGAAGCAGCAGTAGTAGTAGGAGTAGAGAGGTATATAGTCATTTCGTTGTCGCTTTCGTCGTCGACGACGACCAAGGAGAAAGTAGTAACAGTGGTGAAAAGTTTCACATTATTATAATTTCCCACTTCTTTTCAAAACTAAAACACTGGAATGAGTCTATTGGTACTCTGTAAAGCAAAAGTGACAAGGGACTTGTAGCAATAGTCGTTGTTGTAGTGGTGGTGGTGGTGATTGAAATTGCCAGGGAGGGAGAGAGACTGGTGCAAGAAGGAGTGTATATGAATGAACAAAATAATACACTCTGGTAGAATAATATGCTACTTTATTGCCTCAGATCGGCGTCCTAATATTTCTGGTTATAATCATAGTAAATACATTTTGCACATGCAAAGAGTCAACTCCCTCCCTCAACTACTCTCTCTTTCTCTCTCCCCTCTTGGTTTTCTCCCAGTGAATTATAGAGATTGAAATTTATTTTATCTACATTGTTTGAATATTTTCAAGGAGCGAGTGAGAGCATATTGCCAATATTTCTTTCCGATATCTCTGAGAAAATGTAGAAATTTATGCCTTACTTAACAATAACGACCGCCGCCACCACGTTTTCAAAGTGCTACCAATACCACGAAGAGTGTACTTTACGTCTTTAAAAAATAAAAGTCAAAAAGAAAAGAAAAGCATGTGAATCTTGTGACTCTGATTGCCGTTTTTGCCAAAGTTTAGTGCAGAGATAATAATAATAATAATAATAATAGTAATAAAGAGTGGCAGAAGGAGGGGAAAAATGTGTGTTTACGTAGGGGTGAGAGGAATTTAAATTTAAATCTTTATGCCATATTCTCATTGTTTTGTTGAACTAGAGAAATCGGTTTAGCTTCTCTCACCAGTGGAGACAATGTTTTATGTTAATTTTCTACGTATTTTATTAACACCGGAACTTGCTCGAATAAACAAGTAGCAACACGGGATACACACTAATAATTTCCATATCAGCAAATGTTTTGGACTAATGGCTTGCCGTTTTGTATGCATGATAGTAAATAAAAGACTGAGACAGGTCAATTAAGTGGCAATTAAGCAGTAAAACTTTAACTAGAAATTGTTTACAGCTAAAGGCTGGTTGGAATACATATTGTGAAAGAATATACATAGTTCGGAGAGACAAGACAGGGTTTGGAGTTGGCATCAAGTTTACGTCACAATCCTGGTGAGAATCTGTCTTGAGCATGGCACTTTATTATTATTATTATTATTATTATAATTATTATGGTGTCATGCGTTTTATAAGTAAGCAGCATAAATTTTAAATAGATGCAAAGCCAAGTGAAGCAGACTTTGGAATGAAAGGTGCAAGTATTTTCACATTTCCAGAAAATGTCAAATTGTCAAGAAATCCTTGTTGAACAAATGTAAAATCCTAACTGTCTCACTTCTCGCTCTCTCTTATTCCATTACATTGTTATCATTTGAAGAGTGTATATGCATGTCTTTGTGTATCGTAAGTCATCCACAAGATATGTTTATGCAATGCAATAAATCTTTGCGCATATGTGCATGAACAAATGTTTTTTTTTAAAAAGGTTTCCTCCTCTGGAGATCCTCATAAATACATTGAAAATCGTGACTTTGTGTATCGTAAGTCATCCACAAGATATGTTTATGCAATGCAATAAATCTTTGCGCATATGTGCATGAACAAATGTTTTTTTTTAAAAAAAAGGTTTCCTCCTCTGGAGATCCTCATAAATACATTGAAAATCGTGTAGAAATATTGCAAGGCTTGTGACAATAATGTGACGGAGGAGCATGCATGGGTATTAGTGTGAGCACACATACAAGGCAGGATACAACATAAATCTTCCATCTTCAACTAGGAGAAGAAAGGTTTAAAACATCTTCATTCACATCATCATCCTCTTCACCATCAAAAACCAGGCCAGATAGGCAAGGGTTTGCTTTTAGTCATGGGAAACTGTAAAAATGGAACGGTGAGCGGCGGAAGAACTCCTTCTGAGCTTCCATCCTTTCCTGACTTTTCACGCTTCGAAAGAATCAAAAGAATGTGGTATCATAGTAAAGGTGTAAACCTTGGCCAAACTAAAATTGCACAAATAAAATGTTCAGCTAAAAAGTGAGAAAAGGAATGAAAATAAATACGAAATAACTTGCAAGCGTGGAAAACGGAAAAGTGTATCTTGTGTTTGTCATGACAGCAGAGTAAGATAAGCAATGATTGATTTTTTCATCTTACTGACTTTACAATATTTATTTTAAACGTCCACTTTTCTTTCTTTCTTCTCGCAGCTAAATAAAAAAGTTGCAAAACTTTTTCATACTTGTATCCAGAATGGATTAACTTGGTTTCCTAAAAAAACTTTTTTCGTGAATTTCTGAATATAAAATATGACCATTAGTAAATTGAATTCCAACTCAGAATTTCACTGTGGGTTTATCGTTTATCTCGATATATTTTTATTTGAACAAATTATATTATTTATAGTTAGGTATATAAAGTACACATAAATAATATCTTGCATCTTTTGTTACAATAGCAGCCACAACGCTTTGGTCACAAACACAACTACTCCTACAGCTGGTGTTCTGATGGCAGTAAAAACTCTCCTTTGGTTTATTGCAATCACAGCAGGTTCCGTGGAAATTTTCTTCAAATAGATTTGAAATTTGGATGGATACGCAGAAATATAAGAAAGAAAAAAGATTTTAACAAAAAAGGAAAGAAAAGCGGTGATTGCATATTGTATCGTTGTACAGTGGAGAAAGTATGTGTACGTCAATTTAAAAGTAACTGCAGCTTTTTGAGCACAAATGCTACTTGAAAAGCTATACCCATGAAACCGCTTTCGAAACATATCAATATCTGTGTTATGTATGTAGGTGCTTGCATTGTATGTACCTACGCTTTGTTTCACAGCGGGGTTTAGCCTTTTGGCAAAGTGTGAGCGATCTAGGAGATGGATATTTAGGACAAGGAGTTGAGAGAGGACTCGTAAGTATTTTTCACTCACACTCGACTCAAAAAACATAAATTCTTTCTCTGTACTCTCGCTCCCCTGGCTCCACCGTGTGCACTTTCTCTAGAGAGATGAGTTTTTTATGTACCAACATGTATTCAGCGCCAGGAACAGAGTGAAAGTTAACATTTACACTCGAATAGGCAGAAACGCATGTCTGTTCCAAAGTATGTAGTTTTGTCTATTTATTTATATATATCGATAATCGTGTGTTTTGCTGACTTGAACGTGAGGGCGAGTGTTCAAGTTTTTTTGCTTTATAATGAGCCATTTTGTTTTCGATGAAGGAGCTTGGAGATCAAAATAAATGTATGTTTTGTTTGTTGAGCATGATACTCTAAACAAAATAAATGGCATCAATAAATTACAGATTGGAAATTTTCGAAAGGACACCAACAAATGTAAAATGGTAGGGTTTCGAGATTTTTTGATAGTTTAGTCAACGTTAAGTTAGTTGAATTAAAAAGCGACATTTTTTGAACAAAAAAGGATTTCAATGCTATCATTAGAACTAACAATACCAAAAATTTTAAGCCAACTTCCGTGTTTTCGTGTTTCTTATGTTTGTTTTTATATTAACTTACTAGTATACGTACTCAAAAGATACTAGTCGCGTTATATGTAGTCAGATGAAAGGATGCTCACCTACTTTACTTCTTGCTTCACACATTTTTGAAAAGAAGGTATTACATACATGCCAACATTAGGCTAATAGACGAAGACAAAATGAAAGTGGAAAAGAGATACCTTTTTTACTTACTTTATATAAGTACATGAAGTGACAAATTGCTAAAGGCAGTATTTTCTCTGTGATATCTCTGTGAGATAAGTGACATCAAACATGATTCCAACTTTATACAGCCATACCACAAATTATAAAGCTCTTTTGTGCTCATATCACTCACTTTTTCACGGCATTTTTTGCCTTTGAACTGACTCAACATATTATATAGACGCAGCATGTATGAAGGGATAAAAGTAATACATTCGGAATGTTGAACTGGCAACATTTTCTAGAGAACATTTCCATGCTGATATGGCATTTTGAAGAATTGAACGACACTTCCAAACAATATGACATAAAACTACATAAAAGTACACCCTTTTTTCTCTATAAAAATGAAAGTAATGTTTTTGGATGGAATATTTGAATAGCAGAAAACAAATCAAGCATCCCTATAAAGGTATGAAAAATCAAAGAAAAAGGAATAAAATTGCTCCATCAAACTTGAAGCAATGTCTATTAGCTTTGATCTTTTATTGGATAAAGTAAACTTAAATAATACGAGAACATCCAAAAGAGATTTACTTCTCATCACCAGAGCATTGGAAATATAGCGAATAAAATTCCATTTTTTATCATCGTGGAACAATGCAACCCAAAAAAATTCTTAACAGCGAATAAAAATATTTCCATCGACCACTTTTATCGATCTATTGGCTTACACTAACAGGTCACGGTCCGATGGTGATGATGGTGCAGTGCCAAAAAATTATATGATATTTTTCCTCCTTCCTTATGAATGTATTTATTTTTTAAGTTGCACATAACGAAATCATGTAAATCCCAAGTTCTCACTAGCGAAATCTTGAAAAAAATACCATCAGTTACTAACATTTCAACTGCTCTTTTGTAGCATAAGATGCAACCGGACACTTGCCGACGGTTTGACAAGATAGACAAAAAAATTACAAAACTGTATTATAAAGAATCTTGCGGGTTTAAACATAAAAAAGAAAAAAGTAACTCGGTTACCATTCTGTTTTGTCTTGGATTTTCTGTAGAAGAACAAGCGAAAAAAGTATATAATATACTTTTTTGTCTTTTCTCTGTCCGATACATCTGACTTGCTTGCGTTTTTAGACAATCTAACAAAGTAGTCCGGCTTTAGCTAATTCATAGTCAAAAGAAGGAG